>JANHFM010006541.1:135665-147953 GCA_032468115.1 Grayia smithii
CTTTTAGAACTCAGTCAGCAGCCAATGAGAGGAGTTAATACCCATGACTGGAACTCCTAAGCAGCGTGATGGAAAAGATGTCATCCTATGATTCTGCACATCGTAGTATCGTATCTAACACCTGTTGATCCATTGGAATTTCCTTCATTTTCCAGTGTTGTGTGTATGTCATATATGCCGCTGTCGTGTTGTGAACTAGTAAATACCAGGCTTTTTTAGGTACTTCTCCTGATTTTATCCCCAAAAGGAATGTAGCTGGGTCCAACTGAAAGTCGAATCCAGTAATTTCTAAAAGCCAATTTTTAATGTTAATCCAAAAATGTTTAACTTTCGGGCAAGTCCACCAATGGTGGAAGAAGGTACCCCTGGCAGAGTCGCAAATAATAATCCTGATTTCTGACAATTCTTCTTTCAATCTGCTCTCTTAGTTTCTTCACTGGTAGTTCACTTATAGTAGCTTAATGATACTGGAGATGGTCTCTGCTCCGGCAGTATGAGTTCTAGCACTGTTTGGCAAGGTAAGCTCCTGTCACCCATTAAACTTCTGTCCACCTAATAGTTCAAAAGGATGTTCTATGTAAGTAGATAAAAATGTATCACTTCAGTGAGAGACAACTTGGTTCTCCATGCAGGAAGTCAAATTCCTGCTGACTCTGAACCTTCCCAGTTGTGGCAGCCATTTATGAGGCAGCTCAGAAGAAGGGAGGGGATCTAGGATGTTGCTGCAGGAAGAGTCACTCATCTTTCTTTATGGTGAAAACTAGCTTGCCTTCCTGTAGTGCACTTTAGGAAGCACACAAACATATCCTATAACAGAGCTGGTAAATTGGCAGCCAAACTGTCAATTTGTGCAGTATTGTGGCCTCCTAGCGATTGTAACAATTCCAGATGATGATGATGACAACAACAACAACAATCCCCAAGGAGCTTTATCTTGTCGTGATAGTGGGGTACTTGTGTGCTCTGTTAAATGGGTCTAAACCCATTTAACAATGGTAAAACACATCAAGTGAATTCTATGCCAGATTGAGTGTCGCAAGGCTCAACAAGACTCACATTAAACACTGTGGCTTCTGGTGTTCAGTGAAAAGTATCCCACAGTGCTCAGCTGACTCTGCTAGGCAACCAGGGCTTGGAGTTGACAGGCATGATAAAATGAATGGAAAAAACAACAACAAATCTGGCCAAAGGAAGAAAATTATTCAATTATGGAAGCTTATTATAGATCTGAGCAAACAAAACATGGATTTCAAAAGTGTATGTTCCTGATTTGGAAAGAGAATTATCTATATATGGAAATGAATCTACAAACACTTATTGACTAGAGGCATGTTATTTTGAAGCACAAGCTCTTCGTTAATGCAGAATTACAACAGATTGTAAGCAGAGCAGAGCAAGATCAAGGCTCAAGTGCAACTGATAATAGAGATAATTTAGAAGTGGAACAACATGCAGTGGAGAAAAGGAAGGAAATCAGAGAAGTGGATGAGGAACAAGAAGCAAGAGCTGGAATAGATCTTGAAGAACCAACAGCAAGAGCCGAACTAGCTGAGAAAATTAAGACTCAGATGGAAATAGTTTGATTGCCAAAACTGAATAAAGTAAGTAAGAGAAGTTTGGCTAAATTATTGAAGAATGTGAATGAAACTGCCCAGACTATTCCAACAGAAACATTAGCTCAAACAAGCCAGCTAATGTGTGCAGGAGGTTATGCCACTACTGAAAAATTAGGCTTGGAAATTAGAAAGAATAAAGTAATTAAGGGAAAATGAAAGTGGAAAATCTGTCTGGAGTTAAAAATAAAGGAAATTCGATTGGATTTAAGTAATCTGAAGAATTTGAGACAAGGAAGCCTGAAGAATTAAAAAAAATCAGAATTATCCTGATAACAAGCTATGATCTGGAAAACAAGGAAATTGCAATTGTATTTGAATAGCTGAAACAAAGAGTTGTAGCTATTGCAGAGAAAATAAAGCAATATGATAACAGATTAATGCAGTTCCACCAAAACTCACAATTTCAAGTGAACCTGCATCATTTCTATAAGACCCTTGAAAGTGGATATGGTGCTACTACAAATGAAAAACCTAACAAAGGAAAAGCCCTGAAAGAACTTGTGGGAAAATAGCAAGAAGCACAGTGGGAATGCAAAGTGTATCAAGCAGGTTGAAAGCACTGTAAAAGTGACTAGAATGGAAGATGTTCACATAACAAAAAACAAAAACAAATGGTGCGACAATAAGCAAAGAAGGTCAAGAACTGGAATGCCTCTGATTTATATATTATAGTTGAAAGCACTAATAAGTTTCAGTGCAAGATTAGCAACCAGATGAATCAGGTTCTGGATATATCAGAAATTGAAAAATGGCTAAGAACTGAAAAAACTTTTTTGATTCAGAAGGATGTAGAAAAGGGAAATAAACTTGAAAATTAGAGGCCAATCAGTTGCCTACCAGAAACATACAAATTATACAAAAAGGATATCTAGAAAACAAAGATTTGCTGCCTCTAGAACAAATGTTCAATAGGAACCAAAGACCAACTGATGATTAATACATTGGTTTTGAAGAATTCAAAGAAAAAAATTAACAAATTTGTCCATGGCCTGGATTGATTATAAGAAAGCATTTGATTCTGTTCCACACAGCTGGACTGAGAAATACTTAGACATTTTTGGAATTAGCAGCAACATCCAGAAATTCCTGAAGACTTCTATGAAGGTAAACTAAGTTGATGGCCTGTGGAGAAGAACTTGGTGAAGTTGAAATCAAATGAGGAATCTTTCAAGGTGACTCATTGTCACCTCTGTTATTTATATTTTCAATGGGATAATAAGCATTTTGAACAAAATGAATTGTGGCTATGAATTGGCTAAAAAAGGATTGAAAATTTCCCATTTGCTCTACATGGATGATTTAAAACTGTTTGGGAAAACAAAAGCTGAATTGAGTTCATTGCTGAAAAGCACTGATGAATTTAGCAGAGACATTGAAATGCAATTTGGCATTGACAAACGTGCAACAATTGCTGTTAAGGCAAGAAAAATTATTGAAGATGATGGGTTTGAACTTGATAGCAGTAACATCAGAAGAAGGGTAGAAGTACTTAGTAATTTTGGAAGCCTCTGACCTGTTGCACAACCAAGTCAAGGAAGCTACTTCAACAAAATACATAAAGCAAGTCCAGAAAATTTTGAGATCAAAGCTAAGTGGAGGAAATATCATAAAGGCAATTAACACCTGGGGAGTGCCAGTAGGAATACTCAGCTGGAATAATTGATTGGAGCCAGCTGGAGCTTGATAACTCTAAAAGACTTGGACTAAAAGACAAAAAAACCTAATGACAATGCACCATGCTCTGTACCTAAAAAGTGATATAGATCGATTGTACTTGCCTAGATCTCAGGGTGGCAGAGGATTCTTACAGGTGAAATAAACTGTGAAAGAGAAAAAACATGGCTTAAATAACTACATAAAAAAGCAAAACAGTCTCTGCTGAAGTAGATGAACAAGGGAAACATCTTGAAAACAGTGAGATTAAAAGCAGAATATTGAAAGGAAACAAATGAGCATTGAATTTCTAACTGGGAAAAGAAGTCTATGCACAGTCAATACCTGAATGACATTGAAAGAAAGGGAGATAGAAAACTAACATGGAGATAGTTGAGATCAGGGGTGCTGAAGAAAAACTGAAGGCTTCATTTTGGCTTCCCAAACAAGTCCTGCAGACCAATTCCATGAAAGCAAATATTCAGCACGTCAATAACAACAGCAAATGCTGCTTATGAAACGAGAAAGATGAAACAATGGATTACATTATCAGTGGCTACAGAAAAATATCACAGACTGATTACCTACAACATCATGATCAAATTACCAAAATCATACATTTGAATCATACATACAATCATACATCTGAAGCTTTGCTAGAAGTTTGGGTTCAAATGCAGCAAAATTTATTGGGAACACCAAATTGACCAAATTCTTGAAAATGAAAAGGTCAAGATCTTGTGGGACTTTTGATCCACACAGGCAGATATCTGGCCCACAATATGGTGGACATCACTATTATGGAAAAGAAAAAAATCTGGTTCATTGATATTTCAATACCAGGTAATGCATGAATTGAAGAAAAGCAACTAGAAAAAATAGCAAGAAGTTGAATGATTATGGACCAAAATCAGGGATGAAATCCAGCAGGTTCTGACAGGTTCTGAAGAACCGGTAGCAGAAATTTTGAGTAGTTCGGAGAACTGGGAAATATCACCTCTGGCTGGCCCCAGAGTGGGGTGGGAATGAAGATTTTGCAATATCCTTCCTCTGGAGTGGGGTGGGAATAGAAATTTCCCCTGGAGGGGTATAAGAATGAAGATTTTGCAGTATCCTTCCCCTGCCACGCCCACCAAGCCACGCCCACAGAACACGCCCACAGTAACAAAATTTAGATTTCACCCCTGACCAAAATCAATGGTTGTACCAATAGTAATAGGAGTCCTTGGAGCTTTACCTGGATACATGGAAATTTTGAGCTTATTAGACCTGAATATCCTGACTTTGCAAAAAACTACCCTACTTGAACTGCCTATGTTCTCAGATACTACCTTAACAGCTCCTAGTTCCTGCTGAACTGTTTAATTTTTACCAGTCCCAGATTGTGAATTAAATTGAAGGTTAATCAATAATAATAATAATAATAATAATAACAACAACAACAACAATAAAGGTACATTTTTAAATGTTCAGTTTACTGAGTTTCATGTTTAATGAATAAAAGGATAACAATAATTTTAGTTTATTAGTTTAATCTTATCACATTTGTAAGTTTCTATCTCCCTGCTCACATGACAAGCTAGGTCCTATAATATAAATTGCATGCTAATAAAATGTTTTGAAGTAAAACTGAGGGATCTCAGAAACTAGTCCAAAGACTACCAGGTTCTTCCACTGCATTAAAGTTTTAAAATTAGTCTTAGTTTATAGGGTGACACGGAGGGACATTTGCAAATTTTTAATGTTATTATCATTTTGGAAATGAATTTGCCCATCACAATCTGGGTTTGGCTCACATGTAGTTGGAATAATCCTGCTCTCATAACATGCAAATTTTGCTGCTTAGGACTTAGAAAAAAATAGGCAACCAGCTATCTTCCCAAAATGGTCCATTTTCTTCCTGCTTCATATGCTAAGCTCTGTTGCTGTTTTGTAATAATCTGCTTCCATCATAGCATACAATTTCTCCTCCTGCCTGACTCGACTGATCATTCTGGTAATTAAGTCTCTTTTGATTCTTTTTGGCAGCACACCATCTGCATAAGAGCACACACCTGGATACTGACTTGCCTCTGGTTTGGCCATCCTTAATTAAACCCTGCATAATAACAACAACAACAATAATAACAACAACCCTAATTAAAGGAATTGCCTTGCAGAAAGAAACTGTGCATATCATTTTTACTGTTCTCATGTTTTTGCTTCCCAGAAAGTCCTTCAACTACCAATAAAACTAAGATCTTAGAGTTTTAAAAGCTCCCCTCCACCCCCATAAGTCAATAGTCCTTGGGCTGTGACCTCCATTTACAAGCAGAATAGCATTTGGCAGAGATTAAACCCAACTATTATTCCTTTCATCCATCTGTTATGTACATATATTAAATTATGTATTGTTCATGAAAAAAATGTGAATTGAAATATTGGAATCAGATATACCAAACTCAATGGTTTATTTTTCTGCTATGCAGAGGATTGCTCTATTCATGAACAAAACATATTCTGGTTACCCTTAGTCCCTTTCTTAGTTACTGATTAAGTTATGATAAATGCAAGTACAATGTAATGAAGCCAAGGCTAGATAACATGAGAAAGAGTATTCATTGGTAATGAGAATTGGTGGAGTTGAAATAAAATAGTGCTCTTGATTGACTTCATTTCTGCACTGATTTTACTCTTGCCCATCTGTATTTGTCTTGCCCCTCTGTATTTGCTTGAAATCCATATCTAGTCATCATCCCAGAGGACTTTGTGCACTCTTCTTCCTTCCATGCTTAGTGAAGTCAAAAGAGCATTGTTTTCGCTAAGCCGCTTCTCCACTTCCTATTATTATTATTATTATTATTATTATTATTATTATTATTATTTTATTTATATGCCCTCCTTCTCCCGAAGGACTCGGGGCGGCTCACAAAAAATTAAAAATACAATCATAATTAAATAAAAGTTTAAAAATAGACATTTACACACCCATTTAAATATAAATAATTAAATAACCCAGATCACGTCACTGCAGCTGTTGAAACAGCCACGTCTTCAGGCCCCGGCAGAAGGAGCGGAGGTCGGGGGGTGTTCCAGAGGTCAAGGTAACCCATTTCAGAGGGTCAGTGTGCCCACAGAGAATACCCTCGCCCTAGGCGCTACCAACCGGCATTGCCTAGTTGATGGCATCCTGAGGAGGGCAGCCCTGTGTGAGCGCACAGGGCGGTGGGATGAAGGCAGAAGGTGGTTCTGCAAGTACTCTGGGCCAATGCCATGTAAGGCTTTACAGGTTAACACCAGCACCTTGAAGCAGATCCGGAGGATCACTGGTAGCCAGTGCAGCTTGTGCAGGAGAGGTGTTACACGGAGTAACGGGAAGCTTCCGTAACCACCTTTGCGGCTGCATTCTGGAACAGGAAAGGGTGCAACTGGCGCACCAGGCGAACCTGGGCAAAAGCCGCCCTTCAACGGCCATCAAATGGTCTTCTAAAGACAGCTATGAAACCAGAAGGACACCTAAGTTGCAGACCCTCTCAGAGGGAGCAAGTAGCTGCCCTCCCATCAAAAAAGATGGGGCCTCTAGAGCCTGGGATGATGGTAACCACAGCCACTCAGTCTTGGAGGGGTTGAGTTTAAGCCTGTTCCTACTCATTCAGACCCACACCACCTCCAGGCACTGGGACATCACAGAAAGGGCATCCCCGGGTTGATTCGGGGTGGAGATGTATAACTGAGTATCATCAGCGTACTGATGATACCTCACCTGAACCCATGAATGATCTTACTCAGCGGCTTCATATACATGTCAAAGAGCAGAGGGGAGAGGACCGACCCCTGAGGTACCCCACATAAAAGGGGCCTCGGGGTGGACCTCTGCCCCCCTGTCCATACAAACTGTGTGCGACCTGAAAAGTAGGAGGAGAACCACTATAAAACAGTGCCTCCCACTCCCAACCCTCTGAGTTGCTGCAGTAGGATACCTTGGTCGATGGTATCAAAAGCCGCTGAGAGGTCAAGTAGCACCAGGATGGAGGAAAACCATCTATCCCGAGCCCACCAGAGATCATTCACCAAGGCAACCAATGCTGTTTCTGTGCTGTACCCAGGCCTGAAGCCCGATTGGTACAGGGTGGGTACAGCACAGTTTCCACTTCCTATATGATAATTCTATTTCCAACCAGAACACCTTTTGACATGGGCATAAGTAAATTACATCTTTCAAAGGTTCATAAATGGATTGAATGTCATATACAGTTTCAGCAATGAGCAGGATGAGTCTTTATAGTTAAGAGCTATTCTGCCATTAATTCACTGAATACTTGGTGAAAGTTAAATGGGATATATACTTGCAACACCAAGCTTCTCTGTTTAACTCCAGCTGCTGATTATACTTTAAATCAGGGGTCTCCAACCCCTGGGCCGGGGCCCACTACTGGTCTGTGGCCTGTTTGAAATTGGGCCATGGGAGAGAGGGTCAAGCACACACGTGTGAAGCTCCACTCATATAAGTGGTGGGCAAGCACATTCACTGCCTTAAATAATGTGTCCTGCACATATTGTAATTTCAGATCAAAAATTTGGACTTTTGTTCATAGAAGAGAGCCCACAAATACAACTTAGTTAATTCTCAGTATCCTTATCTTTGTAATTGTTGACACAGCAAAACTTAATCAAGACTTCAAATAAATGTATAGCATTCCTTATAGAGTTTTCATGACATGCTGTCAAATACTGAAAAATACTTTCCATATATTCACTGAATATGAATCATATCACAGATTGTATCTGATTAGTATTACAATCCATTCTTGATTTATGAAAATATCTTACAAAAACACAGTTCATTCTTAAATACTGCTATTCTGTTATTTTAAACCCAAATCTGAAAGGGTTATGGAATAGGAGAAAAATATCTTTTCCACTTTAAAAATAAAACACCTGTCCTCAAACTTAGTTACTTTAGGAAAGTAACTTCCTAAATACCTTATGATGCCTGAAGTATTGCTTATAGGTATAATATCTGGGCTGTAAAGTTTATATTATTACTATGCCAGTTTTCTATGTATCTTTGTTGTCTGAATTTTTGCAGTCCATATACACAGAATGTCTATGTATTAAAATCTATATTCTGGTGGAACAGTGGTCCAAGTTGGGGTGTTTTTTTTAAAAAAAAACCTAAACAGATATATGTAAACTTTTAAAATATAAAATAATACTTAAAATATAATCATTTTTTCAAGCTAAAGGAGATGTACTACATATGCCATAGAATGGTTTATAATTTTCTTCTTCTATTTTTGGATTACTGTAACTAAATGCTCTATATAAGATCTATTTTCAAAACAAAATGCTTAAGGTCAAATAAAAATCATAGATTCCCAAAGCTTTTTAAAAGTGGGGTGAAGAGAACAGATGAGGGCAATTTTGTGCTATGCTTTCTGAGATGGCTTTCTACACAAAGATGACTTTTGTCTGCCTTTGTACTCTATAGATTTTGGAAGTATTCCAAGGGCTAAAGCAATCTATTTTATCAATTAGAAGAACTCAGTGGGTGCTTTTAAAATTTCAAGCAGCTTCCATCTCAGTATACATAAAATGTGCAGAATTTAAAAAGGCAGGATTGTACAAACATTACTGTTTCAAGCCATACATTGCTCTGTCTTCTTTGATCAAAACTTGAAATTCAAAAATAAAGCAATGAAGCTTAAGTTGGGAATCTGACACCTTAACCTGCAATGATGAAAGGCCTATTATGAGACTCTTGCTGCAATTGCTTAGGGTTTTTTCCCCCTCTGTTACTGCCAAAATGTCAGTTATTTCATTGCTTCTGTGAAAATCCTCACCTCTAATTAGAGTGGATTTCATCCAAGTCACCCTGAGGTGCAATCTGTGTGGCATTCACACATCACGCTAAAATGATGTTCTTGGTTCTTTGTGTGCTCTATGAATGCAGCCAAATGGAATTCATTCAACAAACCATAGTAAGCCATAGCTTGCTGTTATATGGTAAACTAGTTCTTATACTTAGTTTTCCTTTTTAAAAATGATAATTAACATTTATTTATTTTTTATGAAGTCAGATAATTAATACAACCAGAATCAAATGCTTTCTTTTTCTTAAGTCACAAAATCCAACACTCTTAGATTCTCATCTTCTCAATTATTTGACTGCTTGTGGAACTCTGCATTTTCTAAATTATTTTAGGAAAGAAGTTCAATCACAGGATGCTTTGTCATCTTCATGATCAGCCCAAATATTTATTTGCCTCTTTTTTTCTTTATCTAACCAATATAACTGGATTACATTTGTTTAAGTGTATGTTGAATCTGCTGAAAATCAATGGAATTACTATATAGGAAAAGAGATAAGAAAGTTTTATTTCATCAATAAAATATTTAATTGTGAATTTATTTAAAACATTTCAAGCAAAAGCTACATTGTTATGGAATGATAGAAAAGCAGGTGTTCATTTCAATGTTATTTAAAAAGACATTTTGAGGATTTTGGTCTTTATTATACAAAAAGAAATGAACACCTCTTTAAATTGTAAGTACAATTATAAACTGTAAATACAGTAAAGACACTGAACACTAAAACTTGAGCATTGGAAAATGGAAAAGGTAATACTGTATATGATTACTAGTAACCATTTTAAAAGATGAGTTTGTTAACAAAAAAAAAGTTGAAATTGATTGAATTTTCTGTAATTTATCATCTGATTTGATGTTTTATATTAGGTTGACCACAATTCTTGATATTCATGTTTAATTTAGAGATTAATAGCAATTTTAATTGTTTACATGATATAATTATTCACTGACTAATAACTAATAATGTACTTAAAAGCTATAATCAGTTAATTCCTTATTTATTCATTTATTCATTTATATTTTATTCCTTTATCTTCCATCTATATTTCTGAAAGAAGAATGAATAATTATATTGTGTAAAAAATAAAATTGCTATTAATCTCTAAGTTAAACTTAAATATCAAGAACTGTGGGGTCACAGTTCTTGATATTTATGTCAAGGTCTATCTAATATATCAAGGTCAACCTAATATAAAACACCAAGTAAGATTATAAGATGCAGAAAATTCTATTTCTCTTTTCTTTTTGTTTACAAGCTCAACTTTTACAATGATCCAGTGTCTTTACTATCTTTACAGTATTTTCTGATGCCAAGGTGGCACCACTGATGGCAGCCTTGGTGAAATGCTCTCTGATGGTTTTTATGATTTTTATCATTCTCTGTGATTCACTATGGATTTCATATTCAAGAGCCCAACTACCAAGCATCCAACAATGTTTCTTTAATGCACAGCTTTCTGTGACTTCAAACTCCACCACCCCCCCCGTCTTTACAAATGCAGAAGAGTTTGTAACACAGAAAAAAGCAACTTCCTCTGAACAATGGATAAACAAAAACAAACAGAGGAGATGCCAGAGGTGAAGAAGGGGTAAGTGAGCTGCAATCTTGAATAGACTAAGGAAAAGTGGGTTTTCCCCACTCCCTTCACTCTTTCTGACTAATTTACCGTCACTCACTAATAAGATGGATGAAATACTTCTTTTAAATAGATGCAATTCTGATTTTTACAACTCAGCAGCTCTCTGCTTCACTGAAACCTGACTAAATCAGTGAACTGATGATAGCAGGTTGCATAGCCCAGGATTTCAGATACAAAGAGCAGACAGAATTGCAGAAATACCTTGTAAAAAGAAAGGAGGAGGCTTATTTTTATATATTAACAGCTGCTGGTCCCAAGATATAACTATACTAAAGAAATTCTGTGATGTGGACTTAGAGACATTAATTATCAATTGAAAACCATTCTATTTTTTACAAGAGTTCTCATTTCTCCTAATTGCTGTGTATGTTTCTCCACAAGCTTGTGTAAACAATGCATTACAAACTCTAACTGACAAGATTATAAAGGCTGAAGTTAAATACCCAGATTCACTTCCTATTGTTTTAGGAGATTTTAACAAAGCCAACTTAAGGAAAGAGCTACCAAAGAGCTATTTTCAGCATGTCAATTGTCTCATGAGAAGCAAGAATACTTTAGACCATTGCTACACAACATTAAAAGATGTTTATTGGTCTTTACCATGAACAGCTGTGGGATACTCTGATCATTGCATAACTCACCTTGTACCTGCTTATAGACAAAGACTTAAAAATTCACAAAACCAACAATTAAATCACAGAGGACCTGGACTGAGAAGGCAAAGCTAAAGCTACAGATGTGCCTTGACCACACTGATTGGAATATTTTCGAAGATACCTCTGCAGACTTGGATGAACTCACAGATATCATGTCAATTTGGATGAACTCACTTTAATATCATGTCAATGTCAATTTTTGTGAAGACCTATGTGTGCCAACCAGAAATCTGTGAATACACAGTAACAATAAACCTTGGTTCACAGCTAAACTTAAGCAGCTATATCATACCAAAGAAGAAGCCTACAGAAAAGACAATAGAATGCTGTCCAATCAGAAACATATTAACAAGGGAGATCAGAGCAGCAAAAAGAAGCTATTCTGAAAAGCTAAGGAATCAGTTCTCAACAAACATGTGGAAAACTCTTAAAAATATCATCGGTTACAGCAAACCTCCTTCCCATGCTGAAGAAAATCAACAACTGGCAGATGACCTGAATGTGTTTTATTGTAAGCTTGAGAGAAAACTACTGCCACTCATCTACACAATTCCCATCTCAGACACACCAACATCAGCTAAGCCTCCTACAACCTATCCCATCCCATTGGGTCCACCATGACTGGTGATTACAGAGAATGAGGTGCAAGATCCTTTTCACAGACAAAAACCAGGAAAAGCACCAGGTTCAGACAAACTAACTCTTTCTTGCTTAAAAGCTTGTGCTGACCAACTGGCCCCCATCTTCACCCACATTTTTAATAAATTATTAGAGATGTGCTATGTTCCTTGAGCCAAGGTGGCGCAGTGGTTAGAGTGCAGTACTGCAGGCTACATCAGCTGACTGCTAGCTGCAGTTCAGCAGATCGAATCT
>JANHFM010006541.1:208793-225014 GCA_032468115.1 Grayia smithii
TCTTTCTTCGGTGCTATTTTTTTTTTGCAAACTGAATTTTCACACTGAAAATATTGTAGCCTCGCTTTCTACTGTTTGATATTATTTTAAATTTAAGTTTCCTACATACAGTAGTAACTGTCTATTCAGAAGTAACATTGAAAGAGAACATTAAAATGGATATATAGATATAGATTCTAAAAGCCATGAAGTTATAGACTGACAGGACAATGAAAAGCCAAAATAGCAGGGAGTGCTGCCATCTTTCGGTCATACAATTTGCTGTTGCAAAGCAGAAGCCAGTCATGATAATATATTTGAAAACAGTGCTCAGTAATAATGCTATTACAATTTATAGTCATGTATTTGAATCACGATGATGTAATCTACATGAAGTTTGCATGCAAAATGCAATATTTATTTAGGTCACTTTGAATGTTATATAATGCTATCAGAAACTAAACAGAGTATTTATGACTTAGAATAATTGGCAACAGATGCACAGGAAATTGCAAGGGTATATCTAATATGAGAGTAACATCCATAGGAAACTTAAGTACCTGGAAATTAACAACAACAGGAATCAGTAGAATCATCAGAAGCTTATGTAAATATCAATGACCCAATAGGAGACATAATCACTGGTCAGTGGTGATTGATAGGTTGTGGTTAATATCAAGACAGGTATCTTTTAAGGAGACTCACTTTCACCAGTACTCTTTGTCAGTGCACTGATTCTTCTACTGATCATTCACCATAGTGAATAACTCAATTCATGTCTATCAAACATCAAAAACTTTTGCAAACCCTACCCTACCTCTTTTAAATCAACAATCTAAAGCCGTATGGAAATATGTCATCTGAAATAGAATTGCTGCTCAACTGTCCATATATACAGCCAAGATACTGGAATTTGGACTGGACAGATGTGCCACTCTCACCAGCAATAGAGGCAAAATAGTGAAAACTGAAATAATCAAGATGTCTCCTGGAAAATCAATAACCTGGAATTTCAATACAAATACATGGCATCTTTCAAGCTGGCAATAACATGTATACTGAAGTCATGAAGAAGTAAATACAACATGAGATAGAATAAGATATAAAACTCCAATGGAGGGAATACTTTCAAAATAATGAATACGGCTATCTGAGTAATTAAATACATGGGTTGAATAGTGGACTGAATTCATGCAGAACTGAAACCCTGTATAGGAAGACCAGAAAAATAATGGCAAATAATCATGCCCTTCATCCATGCAATGATATTAATAGACTCTATTTATCGAGAAAAATAAATGAGCTTGAAAGGCACTTGAAAAAAAAAGGCATTGGACGAATATCTGAAAAACAGTGAAGATGATGCACAGAAGCTAGTATATCATAAGGACTTACTGAATACTTTAGAGACTAAACTGAGCTACAAAAAAGACCAATGAAGGATACAAGAGAGACATGGCAAGGAAACATATTACATAGCCAGTGCATTTAAAAAGGTTAAGTAGATAATAACAACATCGGATAATGGTTAAGAACAAGAAAATTTTAGAAACAGACAGAAGGACTAATTCAGACTGCATAAGACCAAAGCTTAAGAATAAATGCATACAAATCCAGAATTGAGAAGATAGCAAGAGACAGCAATATAGTCTTTACAAAGAAATTAAAGAAAAGTAGACTATTTAGTTAGCTACTGCAAGATGATCACCCAAACTGACTATAAACAACAACATAGCAAAGTACCAACAAAGTGCATTGAAATTTCTGCCACTTGCCAGCAAGCAAGAACTGGTGAGACCACAAAATGGATAAAGTAATAGATAATATAGAAGATAAAGTACTCTGTGACTTGAAGTGGTAAGTACAAGCCCTTACCACATAACATCCCAGACTTAACAATTTTGTTAAGAAAGGCAAAAGAGCCTAGATAGTGAATATGGCATACTGGATAAAGCCAGCAGAATATAAGAAAGAATTGGACAAAATAAAGTAAAAAAATTACAAAGACCTACAAATAAAAGTGACCAACTTTTATGACAAAAGAAATCAAAGATTGTATCGATAGTGATTGCCCTGGATGCAATTCCAAAACAACTGGAGCACCACTTGAACATCATCAGCATTGATAAAATCATCAGTCAATTGCAAAAACAGCTTTATTTAGAACAGCTTACATTGTTCTAGAATGTATATTTAAAGCCATCAGATATTAACTTCTGTCTAATCCAGGTCCTTAGGAAGAGCTCAATAAGTTAAAAATGCCAAATCCAGTCAAAACCCCTGGCGGATTATGCAACCAAACATAATAATAATAATCTATTTTTAAATAATATTCAAAAATATTTATTTAGCATTAGTTTATAACTAAAACATTATGTCCATATGAAGGCTAATATCATATGGCTGTTACATAGTTTTAGGAATAATGGGAACTGTCATCTTTTAATAATGTTTACTGCAATGGCTAACAATTTGCTGAATTTGCGTTGTTATAAATTTGTTTCCATTGTTCTATTGCTTCTACAACTAATATGTTCAATATTTGAAATGCAACTTCAATTCACCAGAGTGTTCAGTGTAGGGACTGCACTGAATGACTGGCAAATCACTTTTTCAAATGTCCCCAAGATATGTATTTCATCTTGCCATTATAAAGTTGTACACCAATGGAGGCCTGTTCTTCTTTTCTTTTTAAGAGATTACAATCTCACACATATGACATTTTAGTGATAATTTAGACCAATTTCTGATTTTATTTCCATCCCATGATTTCAAAACCTAGGCTTGGAAAGGAAAATGCAAGTACATATTTTCTTGAATATATTAAAAAATTCTTCTTTATGTTTATATTACAATTTTGAATATTAAATCCTTCTGGGCTCTCAGGATTAACAAGAAAAAACATACAACAAAATAAAGCAGTTTTCATAAAGCTAAAAATGTACCCATAAAAATTTGACAAAACAAAGGAATCATTTGAAGCCAGCCTATTATTAACTTGAAAATCGTAAGCTATCACACTTGCATTTTACAAAATAAAACAAAATACAGTATTACTAATGTTATGTTTTTTAAGCTAATCATAGTACTATACATTCCTTTGACCCAAGTATTGACCAGTTGTTTACATAGATTCTTGGAAATAATAGCTATGGTGAAAAAATGAGAAAACATAACTGTCCTATGTCTTTTTACCTGCTTTATAATCCAACTGACCAAGTAGCCTAATTATTTTTCCACAAAACCCAAGTCTACAAAAAAGACAGACCATGGAAAGAGATAAAACATGTGTCTTAACCTTCAGCACTGAGAGTAGAAAGATGAAAAGTCTTTATATGGTTGGTAGGATAACTACTTGAAGAAATTTGGTAGATTTATGGCACACTCCAACAAAATACTTATAGTGACACAGCACAATTCAAAAGCTTAAAACAGAGCTTAACCTAGCTTTTGTATAATCTTCCACTCTTAAAACTTCTGTCATGCTCTCATGCAAATGTCTTGTGTTAGATCTATGCTTTTTTTTTTTTAAAGAAAATGAATCAAGTCTTCTTCTATCCTTTAAGAGATTGTTTGTGATCTTGAGTAATTTTTTTATGGTCAACATTATGATGCAAATTTAAATGTATTTACTGCTTTATTCAAATTTAAAATGCATTTTGAAGCATTTTATAGCAAACTTGAAGCATTTTATAATCAAGAATTGACCTCACAGTTCTTAGAATAAGTATGTTGAGCATTTTCTATCTCCAAACTTACTTTTTTTAATTATTGGTGCCACATTTACTCTATACTATTTTTAAAACTGCTATTCGGTCTCCCATGCCTGGGCATTTGTTTCTGGTGTCCACCTTTCCTTTTATAAAATAAATCCATATTATTCTTGCTGATTCTATTCTCCCTTTATTATCTCCTTGTTAGAGTAAAACCAAATGCATATTGTTTTGTTTCCTTCATTAATTTTCTCGCTTCTTGGAGGCATTCTCATTTCTTCAGGTGCCTTTCAGATTCCTGATAGATCAGGATTTATTTATTTTATGAAGTTTATTACTGCCTCTGCATGTTGTTAAATAAGTTTAGTTCTACAGTTGTTGTTTTTTCACATTATGGTTCTGACGATGTAGTTATATGTCTTCAGTCAGTGGTGGTTTTGAGTCACAATTGTCCTGCTTGACAGGAACAATCCGTTCCAAAAATTTCACAAGAATAAGGCTTCCCAGATGCAAGGAGACATAGGTCTTAATTACATTGCTTACACAATCATCTTAAATCTACATTTTAAATTAAATCATTCCTGAGTGCCTAGACATCAGCCCGATTTATTCATCTAATAAATAAGCTACACATCTAGTTGAACATCTGCTGGTCTTTAGTGTGTAGAAATTTTATTTTTCCTAGCAACTGTTACTAGGTAAAATGGTGCTTAAACTAAGAATACAACAGAAAAGAACAGTAACCTTGTTTTGCCAACCTCTTTTTTCAGGTACAGATATGTACACAGATGCTATAAAAAGTCACATGAAGAGCAATGTCTTGATACATCAAAACATATGCTGCTTGATGCACAACTCAGCCTAAAGGTTCAGCAGTAAAGCAAAGAAATATATTTGCCCATGACATATTTGATGGCTAGGTGGCTCAGTGGCTAAGACGCTGAGCTTGTCAATCAGAAAGGTCGGCAGTTTGAATCCTTAGTATAGGTTTCCTGTGTGAGCAGGGAATTGGACTGGATGACCTCCAAGGTCCCTTCCAACTCTGTTACTGTTTCATTTATACTACCAGCATGCTTTCTAAGCATCACGCACAACATTTATGCTGAAAAGTTATATTCCTGGTATAAGCAATAAGGACATCACTCACTCTCTTAAATGACCTAGTTAAAAAGAGACTTCGAGTTTATATAATATAGTTATCCTGATCACCATGAGATGTCTTTTCTCAGCATTATCATGTGCAGATACTGGCTGGATTTTCACAAACCATAATGTAGAGAACTTTGAATAAAGTAATGTTAAAGAGAGATTTTTAGACACGAGTAAAGGGCACAACTTCCATTCAAAAATACAGGTAGTCCTCAACTTATGATCATAATTGAGCCCAAAATTTCTGCTGCTAAGTGAGCCAGTTCTTAAGGGAATTTAGTCCCAATTTACAATCTTTCTTGTCACAGTTGTTAAATGAATCACTGTAATTGTTAAGTTAGTAATATGGTTATTAAGTGAATCTGACTTCCCCATTGTTTGTCAGAAGGTTGCAAAAAGTGATCATGTGACCCTTGGACACTATACCCGTCATAAATATGAACCGGTTGCTAGGCATCTGAATTTTGATCACATGACAATAAGGATGCTACAAAAGTCGTAACCAGGGGTGAAATGCTACAGTTTCGGACAGGTTCACCTGAATTGGTAGTAATAAATGCAGTTTGGGTGAATTGTTAGTAAAGAAAATGCTACCAGTTCAGGCGAACTGGTATTTCTGATGATTAGGAAGTCCTGATTTCTGGTGAATCTAAATTGTGTGGCACAGCTATTCCCCCCCTCGCTGTTCTACTTATCTTTGAAGACTCATAAAAGGCTTCTTAATCCTCCTTTTTCAGTGCTGTCTAGTAGTGCCTGCGGTGCACATGCGCACAAAGCAAACCGGTAGCTAAGCGAACCAGTAACAGACTTCAGACCATTTTACTCCAGTCGTAATTGTGAAAAACAGTTTTCACAGTTTTCAAGTCACAGTTTTCAGTGACTCTGTAACTTTGAACAGTCACTAAAAAAACTATTATAAGTTGGGAACTACCTGTATATTAAATTAAATTAAATTTATTATACAGGTATTCCAGTTTCTAATAAAATTTGAAAAAAGAATCCATCCTGGGAATACATATAAACATGACTTATTATTCTATTGCTCTAGAGTTTGTTTAGTTTTTTTGTTTGCAGTAGACAGAAAGGAATAGAGATGCAAGAATGATAATTATGATTATGAACAGTTTTTGTTTTGAGAGATCTCAGAGTAGCATACAACATAAGAAGAAAAAATTATCACTGAAAAACTTTTCAAAAAACTAAAAGAGATTACACCATCCTTGCAATTGAACATCACAATATATATAATCTTGTGAATGTCTACTTTTTCCAAAGAAGCTAATGGGAATGGTAAACGTAATTACTAGAAATAAAGATCGTTGGCAGTTCTGTTTTCGAATGGTAGCTTTTGTCAAGTTTAGAGAACATAATTTTGTTAGTCAGTGAAACATTACAAACCTTTCTCTCCTCTTGCCCGCCACCCCCACAAGCCTACTTTTAATAATCATACTTTACAAAAATAGAGAACAGTAAATGTGTCCATTAACTCAATTATAGATGAGTTGAGTATCTTGAAACAGACTTTTCTTTTTAATTTCCTCCCTTTCTGGATGTCTGTGTTGAGCTATTCCATTTTCCCTTTGTTTCTGCTTTTTATGTAATGGGTGGCTCTTTGATTTTCTTTACCAATTCAAAAGCCATCCTTTTCATAGCATCACTAAAGGACAGCCACAAGGACACAGAAATTGCCTATGAAGCTTTTTATTTCATTGTTCCTTTCATTTTTGCAACAAATAACTGAAACTGCAGTTAATCACTGCATATTTCTGGCTCCCAGGATACTCATGGAGTTCTCCATATGGCCTCTTCAAAATGGAGGCACTTGGCTCAATGAAATATAAATTATGCAAAGAAATGAGATCAGGCAATGAAAGAGAGTAATAATAAGAACAAAATAAAGGGGGGAAATCACTTAACAAAATTATAAGCCTGTCAGATAATCAAATTACATTTCTAGGATCCTAGAAGAATGCACTAAATATATTTCTCTTAACCAATAAAATCTTTATTGCCTTTAAATGCTCTTGCTTCTTGCAGAAAGTCCAGCAAGGAACATTACTTTTATTTTTCCATTCTATATTTGCCATTTTCATTTTGATTTCACCTTATGTTCTAGTATGTGTGTGTACTTTAATTTTATTTTAAATTACTTCTTACTTTGGTTCGTTTCTTGAAGTCTTAGACATACATTAATTTTTTGTTATACTCTACAGTAAGCCAATATAAGACACAATGCTTGGGGTCCAGCATTGCTGTACTGTGGACCTTTTCCCACTGCTGAGTTGAGTGCTATCCGACCATTGCTGAATTGGCAGAAAACTATAGCAGCATGAAATTTGTTTTTCCCATTGCCAATTCCTATCTTGCCTCTATTGCCTCTGTTTCAAGTCACTGCAGCTAAGTGATTTCCTTCCAAGAAGATGGGTGTCAAAGACTAACAAAATGTTACACATTTTGAGGTTGCATTGCATAGTATTGAAGTAAATGGGAACCAGAAAAATTAACCCTGATATAACTAGGGACAACTTAAATCTGCCTTACACAACAAAAAGGAATGAGATGAAGGACATATAGTGGGGACATGGCAGAATAGAAATGTGGCCAGAGTTTATTAGTGTTGTGGTAAGGCTTTCTTTAAAAAATTATTTTAAATAAACTTGGGGAGTATTTCTGGATTCAGAGTTCTTACTCAATGAGTAGGTGGCTGTGTGGCCAGAAAGTTTTTTTACAGTTTCAACTGGTACACTAATTGCACCCTTTCCTAAATTGGGGGTGGGGAATTCAGACAGTTATATGTTCTTGGCATCTGCAATGCTCTGTTGTTGTTGCCCTTGAAGAATGTCTAGTAGCTTCTGTTGGTCCAGAATGCAGTGGCATGGGCAGTAATGGGCACTGGTTATCAGGCTGATTCTCAGTGTGATTTAAGGTGCTGGTTATTAACTATAAAGACCTACATGGTCTAGTTATTTGAGACATTGCCTGTCTCACATAATATATGCCTGACTAATCTGATCTGGCAAGGTTAGTGTGCTCTGAGTTCCTTCAATTAATGTCATTATCAGAGAAGAGTGCCTTCTCTGGAGTTTTCCCTGGAATGAAGATTTCTGTTATGTTCTGGAAGAATGGAGGTGAGGCTGGAGTGATTTCCAACAGTTCTTTATTCAATACTGCCTGTGAGGCAACAACTCCTCCATGGCTGACACAGCTCCTTTTATATGAAATTGATCATCCAAACAACCAATTAGGAGAGAGTATTTTCCCACTCCAACAGAGGACCAGAATGGGAACTTCAACTGACAACTATACACTATATACAATACATAACACCCCTCCCCACCAAGATGGAGCATTATGGTGATCAAATAACAATCTAACATATATAGTCTTTTAGGTAGGCAGGGCACTGATGTGTCCATCCTGACCTATGAGGTTCTGTCTCAAGACCAGTAGCTCCAGAGCCCTGACTAGGCAGAGTGGCTGATGCTGCTTTAGGTGCAGCTTGTGGCAATAGCAAGGGTTTGGTCACTGGTGCTTCTACCACAAAGGGAACTGGGTCAGCAGACATCTGTGCCTCACCACAGTCCCTTGTTGGTACCATTGTTCTTGGTGGCTGAATTGGTATGTCCTTGGCTGGGGTCTTCTCTGGTAGAGTCCATCCTGGCTGGTGGCAGATGGAGGTTCTGAGGCAGCCACGCAGCTGGTCAATGTGGAGGTGCCACAACTGGTCATCTTTGAGCACCACCATGCAGGAATGCAGCCCAGTAATGTCCACTACCCAGGCAGAAATCCAGGAAGGGCCCTCGGCATAGTTGTGGGCATAGACAAGGTCGCCCAGTGAGAATGACTGGAGCTGGCTGGTTGAGTCTGCAGGGACCTTCGAGAAGTAGTCTGGGTGCAGCCAGTCCAAGTTGGTCCGCAGGTGGTGACCCATTAGGAGTTCAGCTCAACTCCTATTAGGGGTGGAGGTTGGTGTGACGTGCTGGACCAGGAGATACTTGGCTCTTCATGTGCTTCCTTTGCCAGTGCTTCCTTTGCTGATTGGACCATCTGCTCAGCCTGCACATTGCTAGCAGGATGGAATGGTGCAATCAGAGCAAAATGAATGTGTGGCCTGCCAGGAACAGTTCAAACTAGCTTGATGTGAGCTGTGGTCCGTTGTCCAAAACGAGGATGCCTCACAGTCCATGGGTCGCAAACAGCCTTCTAAGGGCCTTGATCACCGCTTCTGATGTAGTCAATGTCATGAGTACCACCTGAAGCCATTTTGAGTACGCATCCACAACCACCATAAAGATCTGTCCATGGAAGGGCCCCTCAAAGTCAATATTCACCCTTGATCAAGGTGTCTTGGGTGCTTCCCAGTTGCATGCTGGAGCGAATGGGAGGGCTGGCCCTGACCTTTGGCAAGGCTGACAAGATGCGACCAATCAGAAATTTCCTTATCTAAGTTGGGCCACCAGACATAACTGTGGGTTAGTGCCTTCTCCACATGCCTGGGTGGCCTACATAAAGAGCTTCCAAAACTGGCCATCGCAGCCTCTCACCACATGACTCTCCCAGAGTAAGCATCCTCATTGGCAGACAGATCATGTTGCCATGACTCATTAGTAGTAATTAAGGGAATGAACTCTGTGCTGAGTGGCCCCCTTGGCCATCCCTTCCACACCCAGTTGAGGACTTGGGTGATGACATGGTCCTTGGTGGAGGATGCAGCAATCTCTGACGTCATAATGGGCCAAATGGCAGGTCTTCAATTAATAAAATAGATGATGCTGGGGACAGATCCTCCACAACAGTTGGGAGTGGGCATCGACTGAAGGTGTCGACGTGGCTAAGGGTCTTACCCAGCTGATGCCGGACACAGTAGCTGTATGCCACCAGGAACACAGTCCAGCACAGCATGCAGCAAGCATGCACGGCATGCAAAAGGACAAAATTTGTGGCTTTAGGCGGTCCCCAGTGAGCAGGCCCAGTAGTGGTTTGTGATCAGTCACAAGGTCAAATGGTTTGCTGTAGAGGTATTCATAGAAGTGTTTGGTGATCACAGCCAAACCTTCCTTATCCAGCTGGCTAATGTCAGCCTCCCTATGTACTTTACTTTCGCTTTCCTAGCATCAGCTGCCATAGTAACGGGGGGAGGGGGAGACATGATGAGCTGGAGATGAGAAACGAAAGTTACGAATGATGGACAGTCCAACCTGATGACGTATGACCCAGGGGATGACCACCTGATGCCTGGAGCTGCCAGAGATTGGGACATAAATCAAGGGGGGTCAGTGGGAGGGGGAATGGGATGCTTTTAGTATATACGCTTCGCGCCTTTTTGCTCAGTTCTGGAATTCCTTCCTACCATTTTCTCTAATTCTCTCCAGTAAAGGTTTTTACTCTTTAACCTGTTGTTGAGAGTGTTTCTTTCCTGGGGAGGGATTGCAATGGGACTTTGACAGCTATAGTTTCGTTCAGCCAATGACAAGGTCCATAAGAAGAAAGTGATTGGGGCCTCTCTCCCATTTAGGAATCGGTGGCTTAAAATGGCACCAATGCAAGGTGTCACAGTGAGAACCAAGGGAAGATTCTCATTGCACTGCACCAGAACACTGTTTGAAGATAGTAGCTCCTTGACAGTGGAGAAGGCAGCAGCTTCTTTTTGGTCCCAGGACCAAGATATCTCAAGCAAGTGATGGAGAGGCTGAGCTACAGAAGCTTTGTGCAGCAAGAAGATGCTGTACAAATTTAGGAGTCCCAAGAACAGTCGAGGAGTTCGGTGCTGTTGGCCACTGACACTAAGATGTCATTGAAGTAGGGGATGACACCTGGGATGCCTTGCAAGAGATGCTCCATCAGACTCTGGAAAAGTCCCAGTGCCACACTCACTCCAAATTGCAGCTGGTGACATCTAAAAGCTCCTCAATGTGTTATAATCGTTTGAGCCTCAGCTGTGGCATCATCAACTGGTAGCTGTTGGTAGTTTAGCAAAGACCTTACCTCACCCAGAGAGTGCAGCAGACATTGGACTATGGATACCAGTATGTCCGTAGTCCATGCATTTTGTATGCATGGTATACATTTTGTTGTAATAATTTATTTAATGTACATTTATAGCCTGTGCAGATGTGCGACTGGTTTTCTTTGAACCAGTCATCACCCCGCACATGCAATGAAGTGGTTTGCTTGGAGAACAGGTCAATGACTGTCCAGATTACTCTGTGTCCCCCACTTTCAGGCAGTTCTACAATAAAGTCCATTGCAATCTGTTCCCAAGGTTGGGTTCAGCAACCATTTGTAGAAGGCCAGGCGGCTTGCCTGGTCTCAGTTTCATAGTTGCACAAGTGGCACAGCTTTTGACATAGTCCTCCACTTCGGCCTTCATTTTTGGCCACCAGAATTGCCTTCTCGCTAAGTGGAGAGTCTTTAGGAATCCAAAGTGGCCCCCTAGCCTGGAGTCGTGACTTCGCTTTAACTCCGGAATTTGCATGCGACTAGGCACATATATTGATTGCAATGGACTTTATTGTAGAACTGCCTGAAAGTGGGGGACACTGAATAATCTGGACAGTTGATGACCTGTTCTTCAAGCAAGCCCACTTCATTGCGTGTGTGGGGCTACCTTCTGCCAAGACACTAGCCAAACTTTTTGCAACTCGGAAAGGGGGCTGGGGAGACCTATTCTTGTCAGCTTGGGCTTTATACTTCTCTGCCACTTCAGCCAAAGCTTTCTTTGTATTCTCCCAACCCGAAACCCATTCCAGATTTTCTGGAACGCTGACATTGCGGATAGAACTGTCCAGCTTCACAAAAGTCACAATTGGAGTCTCCCATTTTGCGTGGTCAACTTGTTCCAGGATTCCTTGGCTGATGAGCTTGTCGAGTTGCTCATCAACCTTTGAGCACAAGGTGAACGGTACTCTTCACTGCTTCATTTGGATCAGAGCAACCTGTGGGGTTAAGGTTGAATGAAATGGGTGTGCCCATATACCTGCCCAGGTTTCTGTCAAAGACATCAGCAAAATCAGAGATTAAGGCCTCACTATCAGAATCATTGATGGAGTTGATGCCAATGATTTCCAGATCTAGGGAGGAGAACCAGTTCAGTCCTAGGAGACATGGTAGGGAGCCATCCACTAGGAGCAGTCGCAGTGGGCCTGAGAAATCCTTGAAAGATACTCTAAAAGTGCCATTTCCAATGACAGGAATGCTGTTCTCTTGGTAGTTTCAGAGGTGAATATGATTGAAGTCCAACTGTCTTTTTGATATTTTTGGCACTAATCTCTTTAGTGTACTCCAGGAGCCGATGGTCATTGAAGATCCTGTGTTCACCTCCATGCGGCAAGGGGACCCCTTAATCAGGATGGTGACATGGACCTTCTTGCAAGAGGAGAGGCTGACCTGACTGATGACTGCTTCTGCCTTGCAAGTGCCTCTGTAGACAGTGAAGCAGTCCTCTCCAAGACTCTGTTGTTTTTTCTGCATTCTTTTGGGGCAAATTTCTAGGCTTGCAGTGGTAGGTGTCAGTTGGTTTGTGCGACAGACCTTGACCAAATGTCCTTTCTTTTCACATCTTTGACAAATGGCATTCTTGAACTTACACGCCATTTGCAAGTAATTGCCGCCACAACCAACACATGCTGGTTGCCTCTTTTCTGTGGCCATATTCCTCCCCTTGAAGGTTTGAGGCGATAGACATCATTGTCCTCATCTACTGATTCACCATGGTTAGTATCTTCATGGTGCACAGTGACTGGTTTCCGTGATGCTGGTGGGCTGTTCGATTTTTGAATCTCATCCGTTGGCTGATTGGGCATCTTGGGTCTTGTGCCTCTTTGAGTGCCCTCTGCAGGGTGAGGTCTGTTTTTGTAAGGCAGAGCCATTGTAGCTTGATGTCCTTCAGACCACAGACCACTCTGTCCAAGAAAGTGTCATCTAAGTCACAATACAGAGCTCCCTTTCAAAACATTTTTGTTGATGGATTTACCTTCAGCCTGATTCCAATGATGGAAGGCGTGCCAACATGCGATTCATGAAGGTTTGGGTGCATAATAAGTCCATAGCTTGCTTTGCAGCAAGTCCCATGGCACAGACTGAATGGCCAGTGGAGCAAGGACAGCCCTGGCCATCTCAAAGATCTCTGGACCACAGAAGTTTAGAAAATGTGCCCTTTTCCTGTTGTCCGTGATCTCAGCAAAGTCATTGGCTTCGAGGAAGAAGTCAAAACAAGCAAGGTGGAGTCAGAAGCTGCGTTGTATGGGCAAAAGGCAGTAGTGCAGCCATTGTCCAAGAGACCAAGAGGTCTACGGTCAATGAAGTGGCAGCAACTGTGGATATCAGCTCTGGTGATTCAGCTTGGAGTGGGTCACTCACAGTGATCAGCTCTTTGCAGCCTAAGTTTCCATTCAATCCCATTCTTGTCACAAGTGTTGTTTTCTGGGTGAAGAAGGGAGGCAAGGCCAGAGTGATTTCCAAAGGTAAAAGGTAAAGGATCCTCTTGCACGTATGTGCTAGTTGTTCCCAACTCTAGAGGGTGGTGCTCATCTCCGTTTCAAAGCCAAAGAGCCAGCGCTGTCTAAAGATGTCTCTGTGGTCATGTGACCAGCACAACTAAATGCATGACTAAATGCCAAAGGCGCACTGAATGCTGTTACCTTCCCACCAAAGGTGGTCCCTATTTTTCTACTTACATTTTACATTACTTGCATTTTTTAAGTGCTTTTGAACTGCTAGGTTGGCAGAAGCTGGGACAAGTAACAGGAGCTCACCCCATTATGTGGCATTAGGGATTCGAACCACTAAACTGCTGACCTTTCGATCTACAAGCTCAGTGTCTTAGCCACTGAGCCACTGCATCCCTTAGAATTACATTTCTTTATTCAATACTGCCTGTGAGGCAACAACAACTCCCTGGTTGACACAGCTCCTTTTATATGAAACTGATCAGCCAAACAATTAATTAGGAGAGAGTATTTTTCTGCTCCAACAGAGGACCAGAATGGGAATTTCAACTGACAACTATACACAATACAGAACAATTTCCCTGAAATTTGAAGGGTGATTCTATGCAGTCTATAGTCAGTACAGTCTGTTGTGATTCAGAGAAACTTGGAATTATGACTCTTTACCTAGGCCTTTGGTTAGAATGATTGGTTTTTCCCTTTCTTCCTTTTGCTTGTTCCATTAAAGTTTTTTACTCTGCCACTTCTGTTTGATCATTAATAGAGAATTTGCTTATGTTGAAAGGAATCAGGGTTTTTTTATATTCCCTTTATTACTGGAATACTTTCAGCTACCATTAATGTTCAAGTGACCTCAACTTTCAGGACTAAATCATCAGGGAATACAGAGGATTACAAGGGGGGTGGGGAGGAAATTAGTAATTGTTTATCTCCCCGTACTGGAAATAGAGTTTTCCTACATACAAGACCCACAATTTCAGAGAGGCTTACCTTGAGTTCCTGTATGCTTGCATTGCCCTTGATCTTTGCAAGTTGATTCTGTAGATAAAGATTTTATTTCAAAGGTGCAGTCTATGAATATCTTTCATATTTAATCATATTGTAATAGTTAAAACTATATGCAGAAATATTTAGCTTTCCTAGTACAGAACAATACCCTTGTAAAGAAGAATATGAATACCTGCCCAGTTAAATTGCTTTTAAAATTGTTACTCATGAATATTAGCACTGGGGAGATAGTTGCACTATAGAAAAATTGCAGATGTTTCTAAAGAGGTTTGAAGATCATATTTCTACATCTTCCTTTCTTCTATCAGATCCTAAGTAGGAGCAAAATTGTGAAAGATTCATTGTCCTGAAGTGATGAAGATGCTGTAAGTGAAATTGCCTTTGAAGGAGTGACATTAAAGGGTTTCTTTCTTTTCTTAAGGAGACTGGGAAACCAAAGGTAGTAATTTGTTTTGATTTTGTGCTTCTTGTTTCTTATTTACTGAAAGTGTCATTTGCCACATAGGCATTGTCCAAGTTTTTCCTAGGAGAACAACAGATATCAAGAGAAAGCACAGAAACCATTGGCGTGCAATAAGGAAATTTCAGGTTGGATATTTGAAAGGTGTCCTGGAATTGGGTCCTTTTTCCATATCTTCAGATTGAAATTATCAGGCCAGTTCTCATCACATGGCACTACTTTTAAATGAAAGATCAGATATACAGAAGAGAGCCCCACCTGATTTAGTACCAGAATTGGTTAAATTAATCTTGACTATTTGGATACCTGGTCTGAATCTAACCTAACTGGATGCTAAGATAGAGGTTGCTATGTCATGAGATTGAGTTGTCCTCATATTCTGCCCTAGCAGTATGTTTGAGAGAAAATATGGAGCAGAAATTTACATTATGAATTATTCACAAGGTCCCTAACAAATTCCTTAGCAGGGATGGCTGATTTGTCACGTAAGTCAGTTTGTAGTTCCTAAGTTACCTATGGAAAACTTTCACACTGCATTAACACCATCCTGATAGTGCTAACTCAGGATTATGGTTTCTTTCCATCATTATTAATCTAAAACAGTTTGGGAACAGATCTATTTTGTTTTGCTTTATATAATCGAGATTGAACAGACCAAAGTAGAAAGTTTTGACCTTAAAATTCTTGAGAACAATATAACTGTCATAAATATCTCAGGATAAGATATTTGAGAGGATGGTGACCAATCAACTTCATGCATTCTTCAAGGATATGGATTATCTGGAACCATTCTAGTCAGATTCTAAACCTGGCTTTAGCACTTGATTGCTGTAACAGATGCTCTATCTGGGAGAAAAATAAGCAAGTCCAACTCTGCTGATCTTAATGAAAATCTCCAGTAATATCACTACCATGATATATTGATTAGTTGATTATGGAAACCATTGTTGTTCTCTTCCTCCCCTCATGATTGCTACACTATGGAGTCCCAAAATGTCCATTTCTGTTAAGCAACAATAATCAGGTTTATATCTGTCAGGCATGGGGAACCAAGAATGATGTGATGAATTGTTCAGCATAGTTTATTTATTGCTGTTCACCTATAGAAGAAATCTTGCCAGAACAAAGCACATTCTGCATAACAATCAGATAAATACTATGAGGATTTAGGGAGCATCCTTCTGGTTCTCTTTCTGCATACTGAGAATTCAGTGCTGATTTGCCTCTTCACTTATCCAACCTGCAACTCAGCACCAGATTCTATCACATCTTCCACATCACAGTCAAGTTGCAAGCATTGGACTGATATTAAAATGAAATAATGAACTGGATAATGATCAACAAGGTCTGGTGGCAATGATCCTTTTGGAACTGAAATAGCCTGGTAGCAGGGGTGAAATCTAAAATTTTTCCCTACCGGTTCTCTGGGCGTGGCTTGGGGGGGTTTCCCAGGGTGACGTGACGT
>JANHFM010006541.1:231850-241876 GCA_032468115.1 Grayia smithii
CAAGGAGAGAAGCAACTTAGAACTAAGGAGAAATTTCCTGACAGTTAGAACAATTAATCAGTGGAACAACTTGCCTCTAGAAATTGTGAATGCTCCAACACTGGAAGTTTTAAATAAGATGTTGGATAACTATTTGTCTGAAGTGGTGTAGGATTTCCTACCTAAGGAGGGGATTGAACTAGAAGACCTCCAAGGCCCCTTCCAATTCTGTTATTCTAAATGATTAGTATATACTGAGTATATAAAGTAAAATATTGAGGCTGTAATAATATTATGTTGATTCTATTGCACTGAAAAGAGTCAAAATTTAATGCTTTTTTTTCACTTCTCTATTTTTCCCTTTCCCATTTTTCCACTATTTTCATTTCCATTTTATATTCTAATAAGTTGGATAAAATTATATTATTTAAAAAATGGGTATCCTAAATTCCATTTGTACATTTATTAATGTATTTATTTCCAATCAGTTCATTATATTGTGGAAAGACACCCCGCCCCCCTGAAGAATGAAATATTTTGGGAAATGTTAAAAAAAAGCAGGATAAAATATTTTCCCTAAAAGAGAAATGAAAAAATCTTAAGGAAGGCAGAAACCAGCCTCAGTATCCCTGTCTCAAACAGAAACTGAGGAGGCCAGCATTTAGAAATGCAGATTTGACAATCCATTTAGAAAAACTGAGTTAAGACAGAAACTCAGATAAGCCACAAAAGGTTGACAAAATTAGCTCAGACAAACACCTAGGATTTACATTTCCTCGTTTGCCTATAGAGCCACCTATGACCCCTACATAATCCCTACATGACCCCCAGAAGAATCCAAAAGTTACAAAAACCCACCCACTCTAAACTCCATTTTGTCAGCTGTCCCTGAATCACATGAGATTGGTGGTTCTGCTTTATCAGTAAAGGGAACCTTTCTTTTCAGTCAGCCTCCATTTTATTTCCATGCCTTTTTCCTGGCTTGGAACTGGAGCTGGATATTTCTTTCAACAATATTTATCATGAGTGAAGGAGTTTATGTGTCTTTCATGAGTATGCTTCCAGATGATAGTACTGATATGTGTCTACTGATCATGCTGTATGTTTGCCCTGATGTATAGATATCTTAGCCCATAGAAAGTGTTCATCACCCTGAAAATGTCTTCTGCACTGGATTTGAATGTGTGTTGCTTGCCTGCCCCAGTTGTTTGCTTGGCCTGATTAATTAACTCAACTACAAAAATGATATTTCAAGTTCCATTTCTTACCAAAGGAATTTTGACTGAGGTATAAATGGAAAGAAGTTAGAAATATCCTCCTTGCTAGAGAGAAATTAAGAAAAAAAGGTGTCTCCAAGTCCATCTCAAGAAGTAATCTGTCAGCTATTTTAGCTACGCAATCCCTGGTCTACAGCTATCCATACCAGTAATATGATACCTCCTTCTTATTCATTTAATATATTTGTTATTTTTCAAGGCAATGGAAGTACTAGACAATTTTTAGAAGGATGTTAGACAATAAGAGGCCTAATACCTTTACATTTTATGCATTGCTTGCTCTCTGGTGTTTGTCAAGACAAATAGACTTACCTACTGTGAGTGACTCAGAACAGAACCTCCATATCAATCACCCACCTAGCTTTACATAAATTCTGTAGGGCATTCAGGACATTTTGCTGCCTATGAATATTTTAGACAAGAAGAATCCCTGAAAGCTTCCCAATGCATTAAGATGGGAAAGTGGGACTGTTTGCCAAAATGCTGTTACTATTATAGCTCTTTGGTGAATGTGTGTTTTTTTGCAAAAGAATTAACAGCATGATTGAATACTGCCAGTTCCACAAACAAATGGGAAACAATGTTTAATCTTTTAATTCTACATGAACTATACCAAAGGAAATAGGATAATGCATAGAACATTTTCATATAAAAGTAACCTTTAAAAAAAATAGAAGTAACAAGGAATGCATTTATTTCTGAGTTAGCCGTATCTCCACTAATCCAAACAGGACCTAAATATCATTACTCGTCATGATTAAAAATCCCAGTAATAAGGATTGGAGTTCTCCAATTAGTGGGGAGGAAGCACTTTATCTGATACAATCAATAAAAAGGATTTCAAAAACACACAATGTTATAACATTAAGTCCACAAAAAAGGGCAAAATACTGAATAGACTGATAATCCACCCAGAAAAACTGCTAATACACAGTGATCATGTCTCAGAGAACCTTTTTTTAACCTTCCTGGATGTGTCCATCACTGAACTTGAGATGTCCTCAAATAGCATAATGAACCTCTAATTTCCAAACTCTTTTTATAAGTGCTTTAACAATCAATGGCTCACTGTTTTCATAAAAGTTGCATATGTTAGAGAACTATGATAATGATAGAGACTGCTTTCTGTTTTGCCAATTTCCATGATATAGTATATTGAAAAGACTCTATAGAGACCTTGTCACCCAATGCACCTAAATATGATTCAGATCATATTCTCTTGCTCTTTTACATTCCAAAGAAACTTTTTCTCAACCCTCTAAGTGAGTGTATCAAATCAATATCCATCCCAGCAACTGAAAGAAATAAAAGTAAGGCTATAGTTTATTCCTATGTCATATAATTTACAAGCATATTTATTTACTCTTGCCATTACAATTACGTGTCCCAACCATAGAACCAAAAAATCTGTAAAATAGGACTGCATTAAATAATCAACAATTTGCTTTCTCAAATATAAAAATGCAGAAAATTCATTATAATAATAGCCAAGGCAAGGATTATAAACTTTTGTCCAAGTTATGACCAATGGAATTCATTAAACTTTGCTTTTTGGAATCAGAACAGAATTTTTTCCGCTTTTTCCAGTGTCTGCTGTTGCTCCATCAGTGGTGGATTGCTCCCAGTTCAGTCCAGTTCTTGCAAACTGGTAGTAACAGCAGCAGGAGGCTCTCCACACTGATCCGGATGTCATCATGGATGATTTGCGCGTGTGCAGAAGCTTCTGTGCATGCGCAGAAGCAAATGCACACATGTGCACTCCTGTTGTGAATCGGTAGCGGAGGTAAGCAGAACCCATCCCTGTGCTTCATCTAAGAAGACTGCCCTTGAAGAATAGGCTGAAATAATTTGTTTGAAAGTTGTAGTATTTTTGCTCAAACTTAATCATTTATAAATGCAAAATATTTTTCTTGATTAGTCAATTTATTTAATGAGCCCCTGCTGGTATTTGGGCAATTGTTGCAATTGCTATGAATTTGTAATTTTGTTTTGTTTTGTGAAATGCAAATAAATCAAGCCCAGCCCAATAACAAAATCTAGACAAATGACTGCATGCTAGCATTTTCAAAGGAATTGATGGGATTTGAAATGATTTTCCTAGTACAAAAACTATTAAGACCCATTAAAAGGTTAGGCAGATAGATGTATGTTACCATACAAGTTACCAAAAATTAATACAGCTGCTTCTCGAGTTACAACAACAATTGAGCCCAACATTTCTGTTGCTAAATGAAACATTTGTTAAGTGAATTTTGACACATTTTACAAACTTTCTTGCCGCAGTTGTTAGGTGAATCACTGCAGTTGTTAAACAAGTAACAAGGTTGTTGTGAATCTGACTTCTCCATTACCTTTGCTTGTCAGAAGTTCGCAAAATCACATGACCCCAGGACACTGCCATGGTCATAAATATGAATCAGTTGCCAAGTATCTGAATTTTGATCACATGCCCATGAGATCACTGCAATGGTTATAAGTGTGAAAAAGGGTCACTGCGGTCACTAAATGAACTGTTGTAAGTCGAGGACTACCTGTATCCTACTCCTTTGCTTAACCAAGGAAGCTTTGGTGTTCTATCAAAAGAACCCTAGGGACATGCCTTTTCTTCTTTCTCTTTCTGTCACTATTACTTTGCTGAGGTTGCCTATTCATCACCCGCAGGCAGCTTCTCTACTTTAAGTAACATAAGGCCCCAGGATAGAATGCAATCAATGCACATTGATTTCTGCTCTTGCTTTCTTCAGCTATTGCTTTAGTTTAAAACAAGATATGAAATTGCAGGGATTTGAATCATCTCGCACTCATGTCTTGAGTGGGCACCAAATTACTTCCAGTACTGTTTAATCTACAATGACTGTAATATTGGAAGAAGACAAAACACAGTTACCAAAAGACTGATGAAGTCATTTCCTGCTATTCTTTACTCTTTACAAGCTGAGCCTGCCTGTGATTTCTTTCTGCCTGAAGTGTTTCCATTCAACAGGAAGCAGAGGGCCTGCTGGCAACTATCCTTTTCATTGCTACAGAATACTGTAGTTATAGGGCTGATCTGGAGAAGAGAGATATTCTTGGAGATCCTGATGCGAGAGAATTACGTTCTTCAACTAGTGTATGTTGAAGCCTAAATTGGGCTATACTGGGCTCTTAAATAAGCCCAATGAATGAAAATGTATTGGTAGTATTGTTTATTTAAATGCCCAACAGTATTCCAATGAGGTCCTTATTTTGAATCTGTGATTATGATGGTCTAGGAAATGACCAGGCTGAACCCAAGGGTCAAGTGTATCATTAGTCTCAAGTCTCTTCATGCCCATAATAAGAGATCTAAAAGTCCAACCCATCTTGAATTCCCTTGACTCTTCTATCACCAATTTGCTTTGACTGTTAATAGTTCAGATGATTTTAGCATGCAATAAACCTGTGTTCATTTTAACAGCTCTTACTCCTGATTTCTTACACTTGACAAAGGAAGGGAGTGGAAAGGATGTTTAACAAGCAAATGATACTTTAAAAATGTTTAACCATATTTCTATTTTAGTTCAGTGATGAGTTTTCTGAACAACTGAATAAATTTTATATAGGTATTAGGATGGATATGAATGCATTTCTTGGCTTCCTATTAATGTCCAGTCATGAATTCTTGTCATATCCAAAAATCTATCAGAATGCAATTTTTATATAGATATACATATTTATCATTATGATGAATCCATCAGAGAGATATTTGTGCAATGAAGTATAATCAAAATAAACAATAAAAACAAAAATGGATAAAATAAATCTAGCACATATTAGAACATGCTTTCTGAGTGATGAGAAGATTACTCTTTTCTCAATATGATCACTAATGTTTCTACCCCCAAATAGCAAGTGTAAATTTGAAATGAGCCTATTGTGTTGTTTTCCCCCTGAAAATTCATATACATTATACATTTGTTCCAAATTTCAACCTGCATAATGCATTTGACAACACTATATAAAATAATGAAAAAAAAACTTTCCAAATTTTTATCTTCAAGGTGCGAAATTAGTTTTGTGTCACAATATATTTTTGATTGTTCAGGATATGGAATATCAAGCAGCTTAATCACTGATATCATAATTGCATCTACTATTCTGTATCATAATATAAAAATATCACACCAACATACATACATCCAAAACACATTTACATATATATGTATATATATATGTATGTGCATACATATGTGCATATGCCAAGACTTACATATATACATAGTTTATATACATAGATACATACGGTACATACTTGATGAAAAATAGATGTTACAGTATCTGCCATGTAAAATTATTGTTTTCAAAAACCAAGTATTGTGTATAAAATATTAGTCATCCCACTAATTTCTGCTAATTTTTCCTTAGAGGCTTCTGTACATTCCTGTTATCACAAATTCTCTATAACAAGAAGATAGTTTTATTTACGAAAGCATAATCTTTCCAATCATTTGCATCACTAATATAATTAAGTACTTTTGAATACAATAAGGAGTATCATCTCATTTTCATTTTTGTACAACAGTTGAAAATATATAGTTCCATTTCCCATCTTAAGCAAATACTAGACCATTGCTATATGCAGAGCAGTGCGCAATCCAAGGTGAAGAGAAGTATTCTGTTTTAAGCAATCAATTAAACAGCAAAGTTATTGCCAATTTTATAAAAAGGAAGTGATATGAAGATAGAACAGAGTTCAACCACTCCATTATAGCTATCAGTTCTATGGTCTGTGAGGAAGAAAGGACTCTTGATACACAACAAATATGTTGTCTCGTAACAGCCTTAATTCTTCAATCCATCAAACCAAATCCCAGTTTCAGTTATAGCATTTAACAGTAAAAGAGAAATCTGTCTGCTTGAATAAGGCTGTAGAATGTGGGACAGAAAAGATACGTGCGCAGTATGTCTTCATTACATCCGTGTTAAATTTGTTTGAACTGCATGGAGATAAGTCTGGTCTAAGAGTCATGGTGGTGCAGTGGTTAGAATGCAGTATTACAGGCTGCTTCTGCTGACTGCTGACTGCCTTCAATTTGGCAGTTTGAATCTCACCTCTCAAGGTTGACTCAGCTTTCCATCCTTCTGAGGTCAGTAAAATGAGGACCCAGATGGTTGTGGCAATAAGCTGACTCTGTAAACTGCTTAGAGAGGGCTGTAAAGCCTAGTGAAGTGGTATATAAGTCTAAGTGCTATTGATATTGCTGCTGGTAAAGTCACCAAGGAGACAGTGAGTTTTAGACATGCCCTTAGGGATGAAACCAACTTGGTAACTTTGGACCAGTCACTCTCTCTCAGGCCAACCCATTTCACATTGTTGTTGTGGAGAAAATAGGAGTAGGAATGTTAAATATGTTCATCTCGAGTTATTTATAAAAATAATAAAATCAAGAGATGATAGACCTACAGATAATTAAAAAAATAAATAAGGGCTATTAAAAGGTAATTATATGTTATCTGCAATACTGTTCTAAAAATCATTTGCAATTTACCCATTTCAGAAAAGGGCATTGCATTCTTATTGGACTACATTGTTGATAAACATCTGGTATGCCCCTGATATACAGGAGATTTCATGCAAGTTTCTTTAGTCTTTGTCCCTGTAATTGCTACACAGATTTTAGCAGAATTTAAATATATTGTGCCAGAAATCTTCAGGATACTCTGTACCATAAATATGAAGATTACATTTTAATAGTCACCATTTAGTTGTCTATAGCAACTTTAATATATAGAAATATTTAAAATATATGATTTGGTTTTTTTTTAATCCTCTCTACAACATGGATTGATAGGAGAAGGAAAGAAAGTGATGGAATGAACAGGATAAACTAATCCTAACCAAAGCTTTCATGAAACTGCTTTTGGCCTTGAAAATGCTGTGGAAATGCACCCTTCTTTCTTTCAGTATTCTATAGTAACAAAGTCACACAAGACAAAAAAATTGGTTCTCATCAAATTTGATTCCATCTGATTTATATCTTATCCTTTAGCAGTTGCATCAAACTTTGTGACCAACAAGTAAAGAAAGAAGAAGAAAGACAGAAAGAAAAAAAGAAAGAAAGAAAGAGAGAGAGAGAGAGAGAGAGAGACAGACAGACAGACAGACAGACAAAGTAAGTAATTGAAAGACAAATTGAGAAAATATCTTGATTATTGAATACCACTAGTGGAAATTAATTTGTTTTTAATAGAATTGCTTACATGTAGCTTTAAATTATATTAATGTGAAAACATTATATTAAAAATTCAATTGTGCAATTTAATATGTTTTCCTTTTTCTAGCTTTTCTCTACATTTCTATATATATTTTTAAAACATGAAATGCACTGAGAAACATTTGTATTAATGTTAGACATTGAAATGTTAATGCCTCAATATAAGCTAGGATTTATATGTCAGAAAACAATTAGTTTAGAAAATCTTAGGAATACAAGCTACATACATGTCCTATGCTAACTTGGAGACACATTTCCAGTGTACAACATTACAATTTAGGATAGCATATTTGAACAAAATTTGTCCATAATTTCCTATTTGTATTTTTTTTTGTACCTATAGGACATCTAAGTATATCTTGATTAAAGAACCAGGGTGGGTTTTCTTTTTAAAGTAGCACAGCAGTTACATGCCCTACAGTCACTTGTCATGCTTTTTAAAAACCAGAGCCATTCAACTCCTTTTGAGGTTTTCATCCCTCTTTTACTACCATCTACCATATAACTAGCAATGCAGGGGAGGGAAGGAAACCCTCAATCTGTGCTCCTAGATAAGTATACTAGATTTTTAAGTAGTCCATCGTTTATATAGAAAAGACAAGAGGTGAAATGAAAAGTTGCAGAAGAAAACACTCATAAAGTAAAAAAAAAAAAAAAAAGGTGCTAGATAACAGCAAGATGACATAACATCTATCAGTAAAATGAAACAGCTGCCATAGGCAACAAAGATAAAGAGCAAATGCCTTTCAACAGAAGGAACTCTGAGTCATCAGTCAGGGTTTGAACTAAAACATCCCCTTAAGAAAGAGGGTAAATTCTGTCTTATATGACTGAATGTTAACAAAAGGTGTGTCCAGTTCTGAAGATCACTCTTGCATCGGCTGTCACTTTTACTGTAAGCACTTTTGTGTACTTTGTGAAAGAATGTCCGTTTTCATATATGAAACTATAAACATATTCTGTTTAAGAACCTCACTTCAAACAATAATAATTTTATAAGCACCATCTATCAAATAAGCTCATTCATAATAAAGAGGGAAAAAAGAAAAAGGTTGCATTGTAAAATATCTCAAAATGTTACAAACAAAAAACTTTTTCATCAATGTTTTCATAAAGCACTTCAGAGGTTACAAACTCAATGGTTTGCTTCACACAATCCTCAATTATGGTTTAGCACAAGTGAAATCATTCACTTGATTCTTGGGTACTAATTTATTTTCTTACATAACAGGGTTAAATAAAAGGTCAAATGATCAGAGAGTGAAATGAGACACATTAAAATAAGCAAGCTAAACAGTAGTAAATTAAGTGCCTGTATTTTTAAAAAATGTCCCACAATGTTGTTCGGGCTAAAACAGATTTGTTCTCATGATTTGTTATTAAAACAACATGATTTATTTAAATCATTGAGCTGGAAAAGGAAGAAAGCAGCATTCCTCCTATTTATTTTGTAGTCATTGCTCTCTTTAGGCTTCGGACTGTGCAAATGAGAGAGAGAGAGAGATGCCCTTATAACCCTTCAGTCTGCACTCTCAGCATGTTGATGGGGAAAGTCTGCTCAGAATTTGTAACTTTATTCCACTGACCTAGTTATATTGCTTCATAGCACTAGGGATGCCATGTATTCTGAAACAGTTGAAGTGGACTATAGCATGAGTTCCAAACTGGTTCCACTATTAATTTGAATATCCTTGATTAATATTCTAATTTATTTTAGTAGGCGCACTTCACTGGGTAACAGTACCTGATTAAACTTCTCTGGACTTGGAAGGTAAAAATGGACAAGTTTGGTTAGTGCCATCCTAAGTCTCAAGGAATATCAAGGGAATTAAAAAGAAAAAAAAATCCAGAAGACCTAAGCAATGATTAACCTCTTCCAGTCTATTGCCAAGAAAAATACACATATATAGTCAAATAATTTAAAGGAGACTTTAAGATATTTACCCAACAATCCAAGAATTATCAGTTGAGAACCGTCCCTTGAAAACAACCAATTCCTATGTCATAATTTCAATTTTCTAAAAGACAATTATGTTCACAATTCAGAATCCTAAAAGGTGCTTTAATTATTTCATATGTATGTGTTTCTGTGTGTGTGTGTGTGTGTGTAGTCTTTTGATTAACCAAATATAACCAACAGTCCAGATGTCATTCTTAGCCCTTTATTATTTTTAACCTGTATATTGCCAGACTCTCAAAAGAACTCACAGAATAAATAGGAGCTTAGAATGTAAAATATAAAAAAAATAATAATGTGCAACATACCGTATTTTTTGGAGTATAAAACACACCTTTTTCCTTCCTAAAAGGGGGTGAAAAGTTGGGTGCATCTTATACATTGAATGTAGCTTCACCCACCCACTGGCCCCCACACTTTGGCCTCAATTTACCTCCTTAGAGCAAGCAGAAACAGCCCATTTAGCTTTAGCACAGCCTAATTAGTTTTAATTGTCCCAATGGTCAGCTGTTCCAGGTTGCAGCAATTGCCATTGCTTGCTGCCTGGGCTTCTGCTGCTTTCAGCAAGGAAATAAATTGC
>JANHFM010006541.1:245381-259097 GCA_032468115.1 Grayia smithii
AGATATTTGCTAGGACTTAGCTCCTGTATTTGGACATTTATTTTGAATTGCTTATTTTGTGGCTGACTGCCAAGTTCCAATTATAAAGACTGTTTTGAGAAGATTAACCCTTGCAGATTTACATTCGTGGATTTCTTTGCTTTACTGAAAGTGGGGAACAGAGCAGTCAGGAACGACTAGCACATATGTGCAAGGGGAACCTTTACCTTTACCTAACTTTAAAATATTACTTTGCAATAAGGGATAGCATTCCTTCAAGTGGCCTCAACAACTCTCTAAAAGAATGCAAATGATCAGTTATCTTCAAGGAATATAATCCTTCCATTGTCCACCATCCAGTCAAAGCTGAAGAAGTTTTTTGGATGAGAAGTGAAACAACCTCAAAGAAACAACAAGAAAGTCCAGTTGCCTCATGAAAAAGCACCTTTGGGATAACCATGACCTGGATGATGGAGAATCTCCATAGACTTTTAGCTATGTATTTTGGAATGAACACTCTTAGAATGGTGTGGGAGTATGAACGGATTTCCAGAAAAAAAGGTAGCTTCTTGCATGAGAAAAAAAAAGACCATCATCAAAGAAAAAACAAGAAATTCCAGTTGCCTCCTGAAAAAGTACCTTTGGGATCCCTTCAAGAGCTGTGCTTTCTTCTTAGACTTTTTTCTAAAGCTTGAGCAAAGTTAAACATATCCAGTTCCTACCAACTTTCCTCCTAGGATTTATTTTCCAATGTTCTGATCAACCTTGCTTGTCCTCCTCTGAACCCTTTCTGATTTGTGTGAACCCTTCTTACAGAGCCGTATTCATCCTTGAGGACTTTAAGGCCAGGTGCTCATGGGATATATATGAAGTGGGCTTGATTAGTAGAGAAAAACATGGAATTATCCTTTCCCTTAATTTGCACACAACACTTCTATAGATGCAATCTGAAATTATATTTTTCTGTTTTATGTCAGACTGTCAATTAATACTCTGCTGCTTTCTAATTATCTAAAATAACATATTAAGGTTGATTCTTACAGTATTTTTAATGTTGGTCATGTTACTTTTTGAGGGGCAGGGTCCCATGCTGGATATTTTATAGGACCTAAAATATTGGGGTTTTTTTTATTTTTTATTTTTTATTTCAACTTATTTCCTGCCCTTCTCTGGAGACTCAGGGCGGCTTACAATTTATTAAGCACAATTTAATGTGCTTAGCCATAGCCTTCATTCCTTGTATATGCCTGCTTATTAGGGCTTTTGCCCCCCCCCCCGGGGGGCATTTTAACAAAGCCAGCTTATTGCCCCCAACTATCTGGGTCCTCAGTTTACCTACCTCGAAAGGATGGAAGGCTGAGTCAACCTTGAGCCTGGTGAGACTCGAACTTGTACTAATTGCAGATAGCTGGAGCTAAGTGGAAACACTTAGCGTGCACTAGCTAAGTGTGCCACCGAGGCTCTTTTTCTTTCCAGAAAAACAATGGCTTTCTTTCTGTACCTTAATTTTTATAGATATGTATGTTATTATAAGTATGTACAGTTAAAGTACATTTGTGTATGAAAAGTTAAAGCATCAAAAGGAAAATATATGCAGGAGCAACAACTGTGTTCAAAACAAAAATCCATTTTTTGCATTTTTAAAAAAAGGTCCTTCTTTTCCTGTTATTTTTGGTATTCACACACTGAAGTAGCTACAGAAACACTGAAATAGTGCTTTTGAGATGACATCATAAAAAGCTAGCAAATACTTCTTGAAAGCACATTTTGATTTATTTATAATTTTGATTTCTATTACTGCCTACTTGAAAGCATCTTGGGAAGGCTAACAAGGGTTAAAAATAACAAATATAAGCAATTCAGGGTAAGAATAGAAATAGTCCTTACCAAATGCCCGTGGTAAGTGTCAGATCTTCAAGGTTTTCTTGAAAACAAAGAAGATTACAGCTGCGAAGACCGTGGATAAAAAACACATACCTTTGGATTTCACAACATGACATTTAGACAAGACCTGTAGTATGGCAACCCTTTTGAATCTTACTGGATGGACAGGAAGGAGGAGAAAGGTAAGTATGCAGGCTCGATGCCATGTATGTGTTCATAAGTCACGATCATCAAATTATATATTAAATCTACCGGTAACTAGTACAACTTGTTCAGGAGATGCTGTCTGAGACAATGAATTTCTTTAACAGCTGAAAGGTGCCCATGCTTTGGACAAATAGCTAATGAACTGTTAGAGTTAACCTGTAAGAAAACTTCAGGGAAAAAGAGACATGCTTTGGATGATTTAAGAAGAAAACACATCAAGAAAACATACCTTTGGAATTTTGAATTATTCTAATCTAATAAGAGAGATAGGTAAGCAAGTATAACATACAGTATATTTTTTTGCTACTAATCATAATGAAAACATTTCCTCAAGCAAGGTTGTTAACCTTTAGTTTGGAGAATGAGTGAAAGGCATTCCCCTCCCCTCTCCCAATTATTCTGTGTGGAGATGTGCATTGTGATAACTATTGCCCAAACTGTCTTCTTTTTGGAAGAGCAGGGGACATTATTACTCTCACATTGTCCATTCTTTTATTGGTCTTTGGCTGAAATCTTTCTGTGTCTACAACTTGAGTTTTATCTCAAACTGTTTTGTGATTTTATGGCAACTATGAACCCCATAGCTTTTCTTTGTATAAAGAAAGTATCACCATTATTATTTTTGTTAATTATTATTGATTTCCTGTTAAAAATAAGGCAGTAAACGTCAGGTACTATTATATTCCTCCTGGATATACTTCAAGTAAAGGCTTAGGCAAATAATGTCTACTTTCTTGGAGGCAAACATCTTTTATGACATAATGATATTGTATTTTTTTAACACTGTATTACAATGAGAATTTTTTTTCCTAAATGTATTATAACCAGACAAAAGTTCATATTAGGCTTTTGGATGATGTTTTTGATGTTATGATCAAAGCAGAAACCATATTTTTGTACAAACTATCATTTTTGTGATTTTATATATATGTGAATCATAATTGCTCATACTGATAGTTGCAATTCTCTATTTTCTTGATTTATTCATCCTTGGAGTCTTAGAAACTTCAACTTTACTTTAAAAAAATAGCATTGTTGGGATTTCAATATTATAATCACAGTATTGGGATGTTAATTCCATATCATTCCAGTTGCTTTTAAATATTCCAATGAAGCATATAATGTGCTTATTATGTGCCTTATTGGAATATTATATCATATTACATAATTTATTTTATATCATATAATTTACAAATGTGCACTTATTTTAATATAAACTCACAACATGTAGCTGTAATTCATCTCGGAAATCTAGTATCTTAAATTATTTTATCATTTACACACGTTTTCCTATTTTAAATTTTGCATCAGTAACATAATAAGTATCTCTTAAATTGATAATGTTGGGAATATGATATTTTCACAGTATATTTAAGATAATGCTATGGTAGCTTTGATACCATTTTAATGAACTTATATTCCCTTAATTCTGGAAACTTCTGAATGGCCATGCTATATAACATCTTGGATATAAAGTTCAAGTGGGTAGATATAAAAGCACTACTTTTATGCTATGAAATACAGATAGCCCTCAATTTACAGCCATTTGTTTAACAAACATTCAAAGTTACAATGGCATTGAAAAAAGTGATGTATAACTAGTCCTTGCACTTATGTTTGTTACAGTATTCCCATAGTCATATGATCAAAATTCATGAGCTCGACAACTTATAGTTGTAGCATCCCGAGATCACATGATTGCCACTTACAACCTTCTGACAAATAAAGTCAGTGCGGAAAACCAGATTTGCTTAACAATTGTGTGATTCATTTAATGATCCACAGCAAAAAGAGTTTTAGAATCCTACATCTATGGAGATTCTCAATCATCCAGGTAATGGCTGTCCCAAAGATGGTTTTCTTTGTTTTTTGTCGAAGACGTTTTGCTTCTCATCCAAGAAGCTTCTTCAGTTAGAATTGAATGGTGGAGAATGAAAGGATTTATATTTCTTGTAGCCATCTGGTGGTTAGCAGTCTTTCTGAGTGTTGTTCAGGCCACATGGAGGTTTATCTGTAGTCTCAGGGTCACCTGAATAGTGCAAATGGGTATGGAATCTTAAAATCATATATGATTTACTTAAAAAACATATTACTTAGTGACAGAAGTTCAGTCCCACTTAACCACTCATAAGTGGAATTTCCATCTAATGCATTTCTGGATTTTCTGGAATGTATGGATGCCTTCTTATTATTGGATATCTGCTCAAGCTATACAAGATACATACAAAAATTTAAAATAAAAAAATGCTTCTTCTAACAGCTTGGTTCATGTGACCAACTAAATCACAAAAATCCATCACTATTAGCCAGCTGTATCATCTGAGCACAACTCTTGTGATTAGTTTATGATTCACCAATTGGCTTAAATCATAAGTTGGCAGATCGGTAAAGACATTAACAGCAGGTTTTAAGGACTTAGGTTCATACTTTGAACTAGATTTTCTGTTTTATATCCATTCATCATTTATAATAACTATAATGCTTTTTGTCCTTGAACTTTAATCATCCTTGCATGTCATAATTCATATTTTCCCCAAGATCTTGTTTCCTTCAACATCCTTACAATACCTTTGGTCCTCCTCCCCCCAACTTCTGCATTAGAATAATAAAAGAGTTATGGGATTGATTTTAATGCTACTAGTTGAAAACAACTTATGTATATCTGATTGATACAATAAAGGCATTAGGAATCAGTCTAAGTTGATCTGTAAAGAAGCTGAAGAGCTTGACCAGTTTCAGCCTCAGCCTTTGCCATAAGCAAATAATTGAGGACAATAGCCTTGGGAGATACAGGCATAGCTGATCCAAAACCTAAACTAGATAAGATGTTGAGTCCAGAAACCTATGGCAAATTACAAAGAGAAGAGTAAAGGAAATCAAGGCACAACTTGACAATAAGAAGCATGATTCTGCTAATTAGTCAAGCTAATGAAAGGAAAATGGCTTAGAGCAGGGGTGTCACTCACAGCCCACAAGACGGATGTGTCACGTGCTGGCCACACCCACTCCAAGTTTAGCTGATATGTCACATGACAATGATGTGACAACGTGAGTTTGACATCCCTGGCTTAGTGTGACTGGCTCTTTGGGTCAAATAAAGTTTAAATTTTCTATCTGTGACTGCATGTTGTTGCTGAATTACATTTAATATCAGATTGGAAAGAGACCATCCTTACTGAATTTGAGATGTTCCTCTCCAGATTATTTTGCTAAAGTAAGCTTTATGAATGTTTTCTACATAGAAAGCTTTGATCTTGGTGGAAGATTTAAAACTTGTATAAATATGTTGAATTGGTTATCAGGAACTGCTTGTGTGAAACTTGCAACACATAATCCCAAGAGATGTGAATTTTGTTGTTATGGTTGCTGAGAACTTTATTTTTTCAGTGGCCTTCATTCTTTCTTTTACAGATTATCTGCTGATGGGGTAAGGCCAAAAAAAAGCAGGAAATACTGCTTCTGACTTCTCCTATTTTCTTTCTTAGTTTCTCCCTGCTTAGCTGATCAAAATGGAAGCAGATTGCTCTTGGTAGGGCTGTGAACTGACCAGTTGGAGAAAAGAAAAATCTTTCTCTTGTCTTATTGCTATTTTCATATTTTAGGCTACCCAACTTTAACTTTTCTACTTTCACACACAAATTTAATCTTTCTGTTGCACAACTAACTCTAATAAATCCATTGACCCTTATATTCCTGCTAACATAAACATTATACTTATGAGGACAAAGATATGAGGAAAGTTTATGTGTTAGATTTGATAATGACCAGAAGGAAAGTCATAAAGAAGATGAAGTCTGGTTCTCAGAAGCCTATGCATTGCAATGGTAATGAATGTTAGGAGTGATAATCTAACAATGTACAGCACTTGGACCAAACAGGGCCAGGGGTTCCTTAGCCTTGTTTTAGAAAAAACATTCCTCTTAGCAATAAGAAAGTATGTCAGTATAGACATAAATAATCTTTAGGACATTTGAAATTTTTTGTCTCTTGTATTCTACCTTCTGAAAAATATATAGGTGGTTCTCAATTTGCAACAATTGGTTTAGTGATCATTTGAAGTTATAACAGCATTAAAAACAATGAGTTATGAGCATTTTTCATACTTAACAACCATTGCAGCATTCTTGCTGTCATCTGAATAAAATTTGGACACTTGGCAACTGATATGTATTTTTGATGGTTACAGTATCCCAGTGTCGTTACCTTTTGTAACCTTCTGACAAGCTAAATCAATGGGGAAGCCAGATTCATTTTCAAAACCATGTAATCTTAGTGGCTGCAGTGATTCATTTAACAACTGTGGCAAGAAATATTGTAAATTGGGGCAAAATTCACTTAACTATCTTGCCTAGCAACATAAATTGTAGTTGTAAATTGAGGTCTACCTGTAATTGTGTAAAAAGTAACTGTGTAAAAAAGAAGCTGAAACAAAAAAAAATCTAGCACTTTTTCTGGAGAGTTGAAAAGATACAACTCATGATAAAACTAGAATGCTTTTGGATAGTTTCCAAAGCTTCCTTAAAAAGAAAGGAGATGACAGCTTTATCAAGAAAGATTATGTGCTACTGCATTCCCTTCCTTTAGAACAACTTCTAAGTGAGAAAACAGAGATTCCAGTAATCTACTCCCATTTTGCCTATGGGGAGTTAACTGCTGAGATGAGAAACTGTAAATCTGATAAAAATATACAACTTTTATTTTAGACATAGCTGCAGTTCTTCAAAGTAAGGGACAGCTTTGTGCATACTTTAAAAATATATTAGAAATTAGGAATTTGCTCACAAATGCCAGTTTGGTATAGAATTTAATGCATAAGGCTAAAACAAGGACATAATGAGTTCTACTCCCACCTTAGTTTTACAATGGCACTGAAAAAAGTGTCATACAACCATTTCTTACACAACTTTTGCAGCATCGTCATGGTTAACTGGCAAGTATTTATCATGGTTGCAGTATCCTGGGGTCACCTTTTGGTACCTTCTGACAAGCAAAGTCAATGAGGAAGCCAGATTCACTTAGCAACCCTGTTACTAACTTAACAAATGCAGTAATTCACTTAACAACTGTGCAAGAAAGATTGTAAAATGGGGCAAAATGCATTAATAACTTTCTTGCTTAGTAACAGAAATATTGGTGCAATTGTGATCATAAATTGAGGACTACTGTATCGACTAGGTGACTATTTGGAATAATTACAATGGATATATAGAAGGAATGTCACCCCTGTGAAATAACTCCAGTCTACTGCTAAGATACTGAGTTGGTTGATGCAGAGCCCTCTCCCCCCTTGAATGAGCTGTAGGGGAAGAGTTAACAATGCCCATTTGAATAATTTTCTGAAGATTTATACAGGTTTTCAAACACTCTTCCTATTAGAGCAAACAAAAGTCCATCTGACATCATAAAGCATTGCTGAAGTTCTTCATATTTTGAAGGACAATCCATTGTATTAATGTGTGATGCAGTATAATTCATCATGCTGGAGGAACAATACTAATCACCCCTCTTGCTTGCAAAAGCCATTGTTCTTCAACTCTTAATGTATCAGAATCAATCTAAGCTCATTTATATTAATCGTGACTTGTTTGTATAGCAAACTGACAACCAAGAATAATATGCATAGATGCCATGCCACAATGCAGTGCTTTGTAAGCATAGAGCTATATATTGTATTCTAAACATTAGTAGTAGTAGAATTTTATTTTAAAAATAGATAGATAGCCACATCCAAAAGATACACATAGTAAACAATAACCTGCACTACTGTTTCATTAGTAGTAATATGTAATATACTATATGAGCTAAGCAGATGACTTTAGTGCATGCTATGAGAAGTATAAACTATACACTTGTTATCTACAGATGTTTCCCTAACTGTTAAAAGACTCTCTGCACCAAGAAGAAATCTCACTGAACAGGGTGGTTCTACCCACCTTCACTACCGGTTCTCTTCGTGCACGCGTGCGCAATTTGCAAATTTGCAATTTGCTTGCGCACGCGCGTAAACCGCACTACCACGCAGACACTTTTTTTACAAAAAAATCGCCAAAAAAGCGCTCTGCGCATGCGCAGAACGCTAATTTCGGCGTTTTTTTAAAAAAAGGTAAGTTTGGCCGCATGGGTGGGCCCGGGTCCGGGATACTGCGAACCGGTTCGGTGACGTCACGGCGTCACCGCTACCTATTCGCACAAACCGGACCGAACCGGGGGCAACCCACCACTGTCACTGAACAGAGTTGAAGTACCAAAATGTATTTTATTTTAATATCAAAAAGAAATTTAAAAAGGGTATTTTTTATTGTTTGTTTACTCATGGTTGACTGAAACAATTGAATGGATTTATACTGCATACTAAGCTGAAGCCAAATAAATTATATCATGGCTTGATGTTTGATATATGTGCCTAATCTAACTCTCCCTGGCTTTAACTTTCTAACATTAAAAACGTTGGCACTTTTTCAGTTGTTGCACTACTGTATATGATTTCTTCTCCATCACCAATGTCATAGGAATACTTCCAGATGTTGCACAGCTGTTTCCTACAGGAACTATGCTACCAGTAGCATAGCAATTGCCTCTATATCTCAAGTAAAAGCTTGCAATGTTTCATGTTTCCTTCAATTTCACTTTCTCACTTGATTGTATATGCAGGTAAGTCCATGTATATATTCACAGTACATATAAGGTCACAAGATATATGGCTATAATTTTGGGATTTCATAATTTAAAAATAATGACTTGACATGACAATAATCCTATTTGTCAAAGCTATATTTCAACTTACTGTGTTGTATGAATTTAGTCATTCTAGTTTGTAAGTAATAATTTAGGAATTAATATATTTGTAACACACAGTTACTTATAGCTTAATCAGCAAACCATGTTTAACCAAACTAGCCATGGTGAAACACCATCAGAGATTTCAAACCTCATACAAGCTTTCCTCTAACCTTCATAAATTCACATATAATAGACAAAGTGCTGTAAGGCCTTGTTCTAACCAATTTGTTTTCTTCTGTTCAATCATATTCTGTGTTTGGAAATTGCCTGTATAAATCCCTGCAGTTTTCCTGGCAAGGTTTTTCAGAAGTGATTTGCCATTGTCTCCTCCTTAGAGATGACGGAAAGTGATTAATCACAGTCATCCTTCATGCTCAAGACAGGACTAGAATTCACAGTCTCTTGGTTTCTAGTCTGATGCCTTAACTACTACACCAAACTAGCTTTCCAATATGAATTTAATCATAGTCTATTTATCATGTTTCATTCATAAGAAATATTATGAGAAAATACAATTATTTAATAATATTTAAAAACAGTAGATCTTACTCAGTTGTAAAACTTTGTATTTAAGTTATTTTGTAAAATTGGACAGTACTTATTAGGTTTTATATGGCAATAAATACTTTTCAATTCCAAAGCACTTATAAAATCATAGGTATAGAAGGGACCTTGGAGGTCTTCTAGTCCAAATCCCTTACCTATAGTAAGAGACCTTATATCATCATGGACAAATTGTTGTCCATTCTTATCTTGCAAACCTCCAGTGATGGTGCTTCACACAACTAACTTAGAATTGTATAATTACAATGACAACTTATAATTGTGTCAGGTATTAGAATAGGATACTTTTCAATCACTGCACTTATTTTGATGTTCATAAGTTTTGTGTTTTAAAATCTTTGTCCTATGTCATTTGATGTTTCATTTTGTCTCCCTATTCCTTTCCATGAAAAACTTCTCAAAGAGCTTGGCAATAAAGTTACTTAAGAATAAAATTGTCTCCAAGGGGTAGTTTTTTAAAATTAAAATCAAATACAAATCAATTCAAATGGTGAAACTGAGGTAGTTAAAAAGGAAGAGAAATGATTTGCTATTGCACAACAGATGAGTGAATGTTCTTCATTTATTGTTCATGTCTGAAAGACCAAAGCTTTCAATCTGAAATATCACATAAGGTTGTTTCAGAGGAGAAATTACCTCAGAAATTGGAATACATTTGTACAATGTGAATTGATTCATGTACAATTCAATATAACAAGAAAAGAACATGAAAAACATCTTGAGCTAATGTTATTAAAAGCCATGAAATAAACAATTTTCTCTGGCTTTCCAAAGATTTTATTAAAACAGAATTTCTGGCTCTATAAAAATTTACAGAAGTGACAATTGTAGCTCCACTGCAGATTGGGCAAGCTGTATAGTGAATTCAACACTTTTTCCTATTCCATTTCAGGATTATGAAAATGGACAGGAATTATTATTCTGGACATCATCACCATTATTACTGAACTCTAGAAATATATGAAGAGCCTGCTCTGTACTTTGTTTAGTGATATATTCCATAATAAAAGCTCAAGGAATGTAACTAATGTAAAGTTAAGCAATTACTGAAAATTATTGTGAATTAAATGGAAGCAACAGTACCTAACATTGAAATTTATAAGAGGAGCCAGAAATAAAATATATTTTTCGTTGGGTGGTAATGTTAATATGTCTAACTATTGCACACATGGTCAGACTGGGATAAGTGTGATAGAGACTTCAGTCAGTTATGAAAATAATCTGGTGAGAAAAATGCATTGAACCTTTACAACTGAAGTAATTTCTCTGTAGATAAATGTGTCTTGTCTACTGTAAAATTGTCCATGGTAACCCAAAATCAGAAACAATCTGATACTATTTTTTTTAAACTAGCAAACGTCTTAATAAGACACACATTTTTATGAGTTCTGTCTCATTTCAACCCCCATGAAAGTATATCAATGTAATTGCTAAGAATAATATTGACTTGATGGCATATAATAAATTAAACTCATCAGGAGTTAAATACTCTGGGATGAAACGGGAAAAAGGAAGATCTGGTGGTTACCCAGATGATGATTCTAGTATGGACAGATTAGACATATTTTATAAATTAATAATTGCAATGCTTTAAACAGTTTTCTCTCCTTCTGAATTCTTTATAAGGTTGGAGTTATGAAAAATAATTATTAATTAATCAATTTATTTATTTATTTATTTTGTCAAGCATGTATTTTAAGACAGATACAGGTATAAACATAATTATAAATACATGAAAAGGATATGAATAAAGAAAACATTAGGACTGAGACGGTAGGCATACTGGTGCACTTATGCACGCTCCTTACAGACCTCTTAGGAATGGGGTTAGGTCTACAGTAGACAGTCTAAGGTAAAAGTTTTGGGGATTTGGGGAAGAAACCACAGAGTCAGGTAGTGTATTCCAGGCAACTCTCTTACTGAAGTCATATTTTCTGCAGTCTAGTTTGGATCGATTTACCATGAATTTATATTTATTGTGTGCTCTTGTATTGTTTTGGTTGAAGCTGAAGTATTCATTGGCTGGTAGAACATTGTAACAGATGATTTTATGTACTATGCTTAGGTCAGATCGAAGACGGTGAAGTTCTAAGTTGTCTAAATCCAAAATGTCAAGTCTGGTGGCAAAAGGTATTTTGTTGTGAGCAGAAGAATGGAGGATTCTTCTTGTGAAATATCTCTGGACTTGTTTGATTGTATTAATGTCCGATATGCAGTGTGGGTTCCAGACAGATGAGTTGTATTCAAGAATTGGTCTGGCAAAAGTTTTGTATGCCCTAGTTTGTAGTTCAATGTTACCAGAGAAGAAGCTATGCAAGATTGGGTTAACAACTCTTAATACTTTTTTAGCGATGCTGTTACAGTGAGCTCTAGCACTTAGATCATTTGAGATGAGTACTCCAAGATCTTTGACAGAGTAGGTCGTATCCATCCAACTTATATTTTGTGTTCTGATTTTTTTGCCAATGTGTAAGACAGAGCATTTGTTGGTTGAGATTTGGAGTTGCCAATTGTTTGACCATTCTGACACATAGTCAAGGTCTTTTTGTAGAGTAGCACCATTGTCAGTGGTGTTGAATAGTTTTACATCATCAGTGAAGAGAACACAGTTGCTTATAATGTGATTGCAAAGGTCATTTATATAAAGTATAAAGAGTGAGGGTCTTAAGACACTGCCTTGGGGGACACCGCTGTTAACAGGTGCAGGATTAGATATGGCGTTCCCTATTTTGACTACTTGCTGCCTGTTTGATAGGAATGCAGCTGTCCACTTACGAAGGAATCTGGAAATGCCACAAGATTTTAGTTTTAGAAGTAGCTGTCATGTACCACTGAATCAAAGGCTTTACAGAAGTCTATATAAATTGCATTTATTGATTTGCCCTGGTTGAGTTTTGAAGTCCATATGTTTTTGCAGTGTAATACTTGTAGATTGCAGGACAATTTTTTTCAAAAGACGAATTGTTTATTAGAGTAGGTTGTTAGTCTATAAGTAGAGGGTAATGGATTGGTTTATGCAGGTGACAGAACATAATGAGATTGGCCTGTAATTATCAACTAGGCTGGGGTAATAATCAGGTCATAATGAATCATAATTCATGGACATAAATTTTGCATTAGGACAAAACAAACACAATGGAAAAGCAGAGCATTTTAATCCCCTCACCACCACCCCAGGACATCCCATTACTAATTTCAGAATGAATAGTTTTGAAACAAAGCAACTGGACCAACACAACTGAACATGAGACAACTGAACATATGTACATTAATAGATTTCAAGCTATGTCATACCCAAACTGCATATCAGACATTAATACAATTGAGCATGTCCAGAAATACTTCACAAGAAGAGTCCACCACTCCCCTGGTCACAACAAACACCTTATGTCACCAGACTTGAAATTCTGGGCTTAGAAACCTTAGAACTATGCCGTCTTTATCTGCTACAATGTACTACCAGTCAATGACTACTTCAGCTTCAACCACAACAACGAGCACACAATAGATACAAACTGAAAGTGAACTGCTCCAAACTTGATCGTAGAAAATATGACTTCAGCAACAGAGTGGTCAATGCCCGGAATCCACCACATGACTCTGTGGTTTCATCCCAAAACCCACCAAATTTTAATCTAAGACTGTCTACTGTTGACCTCACTCCATTCCTAAGAGATCTGTAAGGGGTGTGCATAATAGCTCCAGTGTGCCTACTGTCCCTGTCCTAATGTTCCCTTTATTTGTATTCATTTTATGTATTCAATTCATGCTTATACTTATATGTTGTGGCCCCGACTCCCGAGCCTGTGCTGTCAGAGGAAAAGGACCTGGAAGATGAAGGGGAGGAACTGGCAAGTCCTCCCTCCCCAGGAATTTCCCCTCTGGCAATGCCTCCTCTCCCAGGACTTTTCCCTCTGGTAATGCCCCAGGAGAGCCTGGGATGGGCCAGGAGGGAAGCATGTCAGAGTAGCCCCCGATAGGAAGTGAGGAGGAGGAGGAGTCCTGGCTTGACCCCAGGCAGCGTCGTTGGGAGAAAAGGCAGCTGCAACGAAGGAGGCATGGGAGGGCCAGAGATTGAGCTCAGTCAATGAGCAATACCCCACAAGGGATAAAAGTGGGTGTGATTAATTTGGAAACTTTTGTACATTACAAAGTTTGCTCAACCAGGGAGTTTTCTTTGTGCTTTGGAACATTTGTCTTTTTGACTATCTCGGACTGAATCTTAACTAATCCTTGTTTAATCCTTGTGGACGTTGGAATAAAAATCTGTTTTTCTCTTTCTCTGAGTGAGTAAGACTGTTT
>JANHFM010006541.1:317579-331047 GCA_032468115.1 Grayia smithii
TCTTTCTTTCTTTCTTTCTTTCTTTCTTTCTTTCTTTCTTTCTTTCTTTCTTTCTTTCTTTCTTTCTTTTTCCTGGATGGGAAAATCACCTTCCTTGCCCGGAATAAGCCTACCTGAGTTGGGGTGCTCCAAGCCAGCTGGCTGCCTCATTCATTCATTCATTCAGAAGAAGAAGAGGAACCTGTGCGACCTCGGCAAGATTTCTTCCATTCAGGCAGACACAGGCGAGCGGCAGGCAGAGCTGGAGGTGCTTCCGGGCAACCCGAGACCCGGCTCACCCGCGGCAGCTGCCTCTAGAGCAGTGGTTCTCCTAGGGCAGGAGATCCCTGTGAAAGGGTCATTCGACCCCCAAAGGGATTGTGACCCACAGGTTGAGAACTGCTGCTCTAGATAATTAGCCCCATTGTTTAATAGACAGTTGGGTAATATCAATCTGCTATGAAAGTGAGCTTCAGGAGGCTTTAGTTTAGTTCAGATCTATGATTTTAAGTTTCTCAAAATATGGTATCCACTAAAAATGAAATGAAAATAATACGTTACGGTTTATTTATCAATAAAGGATAGAGAACTTTATACCTTGAAGAAGGGCTTTGATACCATTGGCTACCCTTCTGAAATGACTGGGGATTGGGAGTGAAGGTCACTGTTTTGTCCTGGTTTACTTCCTTCCTTTGAGGCCATTTTCATTCAGTATTGATTGGGAATGAGAGATCCATCCATCAGCTTCTTCTCCACTTCCGTTTGATATCTACATGAAACCGCTGAGTGATATTATTGTCTGCTGAGTATGCTGATGATACTCAGTTGTACATCTTTGCCCATAGCGAGTTAGCAATGCCATGAGCATCCTTTCTTGGATCTGGAGACTATTAAGGTTTAGGCAATAGGTTAAAACTGAACCCTATAAGATGGAGTGTGTGTCAGTTGCACCCATTCCTGGACCATAATATACTTTTCACACCCGCCAATTCTGTGTTTTCACTATTGTAATGTGAGATGTCCTTGAAAAGTATCTGGAAGCTTCTGTTGATACAGCAGCCCACACGGTTTTGTGAAAGCCCTAATTTACACATGTGCCACCTATTGCAAGAGCTATATTGGCTTGTGATTTACTTCCAGGTTCAATTCAAGGTGCTGGTTATCACCTTTAAAAACCTTGAGGCTTTTAAAAGGGCTTGAGGATTTTCACTTCTAGTCACTATGAATTATATGTTCATGTATAGGATCTTGGATAACTACTATTTGAATTTGTTTGCTAATGTGAGAGGTGCTAATATGAGAAACTGGTTTTGTGCAAGCCTTGTATCTACTAGAAAAATGGTGAAATAGTGCCTCTCTTTATAAGGGAAGAAATCAGTTTTTGTCAGAAAGAATACAGTTTGGATTGAACCTTTGCTATAACCATCAACTTTGATTGATGCATTTATTTATTGCAAAATACAGGTGGACTTTGTTTAAGGACTACATATTCAGTGATCATTCAGACTTACAATGACACTGAATGAGTGACAATTGTGACTAGTCCTTGTATTTAAGAGTCATTGCAGTTTCCCACAGTCACATGATCATAATTTCTGATCTTCCCTGCCAGGTTCCAGCAAGCAAAACCAATGGGGAATCCAACAAGCTGTCAAAACTTGTGGGGACACTTAATGACCTACATGGTCCTCACTTAACAACAGTAAAGCCTATCAGGACTAGGGTCACTAAGTGGCATGGTTAACTGGTTTTTCAGTATGACTGTGTTGCTTAACGATGGAGTTCCATGAAAATGGAACATTTTTAAAATACTTTTAGAATTAGGAATTTTTTTAGGTTCTTTTCATTTGTCCATTTGCTCCCCAATTGTGCTACTTGTTTTGAATTGTTTTCTAACTGTATGATTATTGCCATAGGTATTTTTATAACTTTGAAATTTCTACTCTTGGAAAGTAAATAAAATATATATTATCACTGCTTTGCTGTCTGATCAAGTTCACTGGAATTTTGTTTCAAGTACTTCAGTATATTCATATAAAAATCAGATTGTCATTGAATTGTCTTATGCTTTACTAAATATAAATGGCATATTAGCATAGTTATATACTTTTGCTTTGATTTAAGGATGCAGAATGAGAAATTAAATTATTTGATTCTAACTTACAGACTCTTATTTCATTTGAATGTACATAAGTAAAGTGCTGACTTTTATTTTAGAGAGGAACATGCGTATGATCCAGATCCAGGAGAATATGGCAGAACAGAAGACAATTAAGGATAAGCTGGAGAATGAACAAGAAAAACTTCATGTAGAATACAACAAGGTAAGAAATATTCTTAAAGCCATGTAAAATTTATATGAGGTAATTAATTTTTACAACATAGCAGAAATTAAATTCAACAATTTGACCCATCATTGAATATCTTCCCTCCCCACACACAAAAATCTGAAGTTAAGCTCAATGTTCCAGTGATCTTCATTCACAACTCAGTAACTTATTGAAAAGCATTTCTCATATATTGGATTCTTGTACTTATGTTTGATTATTTTCAATGAATGCAACTGACATTGGTCATCGAGATAGGCTCTATCAAAGAACACAAGGTAATTTCAGGAGCATTTTTATTCCTTATTTACAACTACTAGACTACAGTAGAGTCCAGGAACCACAGAGCCAGTGCTGTCTGTCAGAGTCTTTGTTGAAGCATGCTTCTAGGGAACAGTAGTGACTCAGCAGTTTATGAGGCTTACATTTGCATTATAATTTCCAAGCCTCTGCTACAATGTTGAAGACATGTAACATAAAATTTAAATAAGTAATTGTTTAAATACAAGATTGTTTAAATATATGTTCAAATATAGAATTTAGCCATGATAGATAAAAATTACTGTTCATTCTGGCTTTTAACATGCCCATGGCTGTGTGAATATGTCTCTATTTGTTAGAATTGTCTAAAAATAAGGAATAGTCAGGAGCAGAAAATTAAGTTAAACCTAGAAAATTTAATTTAATATAAAATTTTAGATTTTAGATAAGTGTGCAGATTCGTTGTACTAAAGTTGTTATTCCCAGTATAGAAATACTTGGCATTTTTTTTACAGATGGAAATAACAGTGGGATTGTTGTAAAGTTTCTTACTGCCATTATAATTTTATTGTCAGATAAAATTATTTATGTTCTTTTTTTTTTATTAAGCAGATGGATGCCCATATTTTCTTTCTGGAGTTATGAATGGTTGATTAACTTTATTGCTTTCACTTGCATTGACATAAAAGAACAATTTTATTATTTAAATATTTATGTAGAAAAGATATTGTAAGTAAAGAATGCCTCCTCCTGGAGAAGAGATGCTAAATACTTTCTGCATTTTTTGTGTGACTTTATTTTTCAGTTATGTGAATCTTTAGAAGACCTTCAGAATATGAATTCAAAGCTGCGAAATGAAGGACAAGGAATGTGGGCTCTCCTAGGAAGAATTATTGGACAGGTTGGTCTCTGCACTCTTTCCCCCCCTTTTAATGTTTTTTAGATCACATGATTCATAAGAATATGCTTTTCTGTTTTTACTGTCACTTTTGGTGGATGGAAAGATACATTTGATAAAGTCCTGGCCTTTCTCCTGGAGGTAATGATTTCTGATTGAAATATATCTCGGGCTCCACAAGATACTTACTAGGAACCTGTACTTTAATTTTGTTTTTGTTTTAGCTATCTTGTTTGCAAAATTCTTTCATTTGCTATAACTGATTGACCTGTCATTTGTGATGAAGCTAAACCTGAAGCATGAGTTAATCTAACCGTTCTTGCTGTCTTTTGTTTTTGTTTTTAACTCATAGCAATTGAAGCTTCCAGACAAGCAGTTTTTGTTGGAGTAGAATGTTTTCTAGAGCTGCTTTTTGTGAATATACTACACCAACAATATTTTAAAATTATGTATATATAAAGATTCCTTTTCTTTTTAAGGAAACAGTATTCTGAAGAACCAGTGGCTTTTTATAGTAGTAATAGCTGATTATCTCACTCCATCATTTCTATATTAACTGTGTTATAACACATTTTTAATGAGAGGGTTTCAATATTTGATTTTATTTTATATTTAGCAATATTTAAAGAGGCAATAACTTTATTTCCCAGTTATCTACCTATTTGCCTTCTCATTTCCACTTTTTTAAAATTTCTAAATGTTAGAATTTATATTTCAATTTATACATTTATAATTTCTGTGGCTTACTGTTTAATATTTCTCATTTTAGCATTCATAAAATTAAAAATTTAAGTATACACTTAAATGCTTATATAGAACTGCTAAGCTGGCTGGTATATTTACTCTAATATGGTTTACTAGAAATCTATTACCATAAGCGTAAGTTTCTTAATAAGAATTTTTGCCACTTTAAAAATAAAATAAAAATTACAAATGTGTTTCCTGGTGCAATTATTTAATAATGATACTAAAAAGTAGTAGTTTCATTTGCATAGCTTGCATGACACCTTTTTCCAGTTGGTTGAACAGATGCAGTCCCTCAGGGCCTCTGAGAAATGACTTTGATAGATGGTTGCTGTCTGTGAAGCTAGCATACTGCAGATTAGTAGAAACCCGAAGAGAATCTCTGCTGCTTTGTGGAGAGTTTGGTCCAATAAGATAATTTTTCTAATTAACCTATGGAGCACCACAGTAGCAGAGATGCTGAGGAAAATAAACTGCTTCACTATTCTTTTCTGAAGTGTAGTAGATTTTTCTTTTTTCTTTTTCCTTTTTAACCTTCTAAACCAGCTTGTCCTTGCCTATTTCTTTTAAAGCTTTCTCCGTTAAAGGGGGGAAAAGTTAAAAAGGCAGAGCTTTAATGTCTCTGGCTTCTTTTTTTCTATTGCATTGAGAAATACGTGAATGCAGTTTCAATTCTCAGAAGAAATTTGGAGACGGAAAATATAACATGGTCACATTTCTGACTTGACAGTTTCTCAGACATCTCTTCCAGTCAAACTTCTGACTGGAAAATACAAGGATATGTTCATTATATATTTGTCTTACCAATATTCCTATATTTCCTCAAACCCCACAGAAACTAAATATACCAGCAATTTTGCGAGCACCCAAGGAGAGAAAGCCCAGTAAAAAGGAAGGTGGAACTCATAAGACTACAACCCTTCCAGCAGTACTTTATAGGCAAGTAGCAGCAATACTCTCTTGTGCTCATTAGAAGAGCAAACGTAAATTTGAGGTTGAAAAAAGAAAATCTTTTCTGTTCTCTCCCCCCTTCACTTCTTTCCTAACAACTTGGTTGATTAAGGGACTTAGAAAATAAAAGAATTACAAATATAAGTGCCTTGGGTTAATAATTCATCTCAGGCTGATATGGCAAATATTGCTTTTAACAAATTTCAATTTCAGTCAACTGAATATATTTTTTTCTTCCATTGCTTTCCATTTCTAGATGCTACAATTTGCTATCTAACTTGACTGTTTGTTTTTGTTCTTTATTTATAGTTAAAGCTTGGCTATAAACTACTGATTGACTCCACTTTGAAAGCAAATGTATTTTATACCTGAATTATTCAAATTCATTTTTATTAAAACTTTCAGAACAAACTATCATAGGAAATAATTGTTGTGGACTTTATATCTAATCTTCCTTTTACATAATATATAATTATTAACCTAGATATTTATTGTTACACATATATAATTCATTTTATTATCTTGTTCCCTAATTAGTATTTAACTGGCACTCCTTAGGTAAGCTCAAGAGTAAAGATGAGAAATGGAAGAGAACAATCCTTCTGTATTGTTACTAAGAAAATGATATAAAAGCCACTATGAGTTAAGCTTTACATATAGAGTTTATTTTATACGTATATATTTAATTATATAAGAATAGATATTCAACACTTAAGAACAAGTATTAGGAATATAATACATGTTTTATAGATTCCTCTCCACAAATTGGGGTCTGTCAGTAGTTTGCTTGATATTTTCAGAAAGTAGTCACCATCTGCTCCTGGCTGTTTTCAACATTTTATAATAAAATGATTTAACTACTAAATCTCTAAATAGTTAATTTTTATGGCTAATAGCTATTAATATAGTTATCCTCCTAAATTATGTATTTATTAATGTACTCACTCATTGACTTATTTTTTTAGAAATGTATCTTAGTGAATCTATATTGATTCACTTATTTCCTGGCAATATGACTAAAATTAAAATCAGTCCAAAGTTAGCTTGGATTTGAAATTAGTCTTATATTTTTAAAATTTCAAGAATTTCAAGATAGTAACTAACCTTTAAAATGCCCTGGTAAATAAGAATATTTTAATTATCTGCTTAAGATCTTCTGCTTATGCATAAGGATCTCTGGATTCTACCCCATATTAATTTTGAGACAGCTTAGCAAAGTATTTGCATTTTCTCAAATGAAACCTTTTCCTGCATTTCCAAGTTGTGGGATTTGCAAGAAGAACCATGATCAGCACCTCCTTTTGCTGTGTGATACTTGTAAACTCCATTATCACCTTGGATGTCTGGACCCTCCACTTTCAAGGATGCCAAGGAAGACTAAAAACAGTTACTGGTAAGAATATTATAAATATATCCTCCTATTTCCTTTGGGATTAAGAAATAAGATCATGCACCTACTATATAGGAATCTGAAGGTGTTTCATGCAAAGTTTTTAATTTAGATCTTACTGGAGAGTTTTTCAAATGTTCTTGTATGCTTTTTGTTCCCATAGCGGTGCTGATGCTTGAAATTTTGCAAAACAGGTCCCTTCTTTTATAAACTTTATTATGGCTTAGGAGGGCTTTTTAAAAAAAATTATGCTGAACTAATGTAAACAAGTCACTGATTTCTTTTCATAGAAGTTAATTTTTATAACTTTAAATGATGAGGTTTATTGAAGTTTACAGATAGAAAAATAAAAAGTTATACAAACTAAGAATATTGATAAAAAGCAATACAAATGTAGAATATAAAAAGTAAAAAAGTACAGAGAAAATAAATAAAAGTAATAAAGATTATAAATTAAATTAAATTTTTCCTTCATCAAATCAAGTACAAACAATTTAAATAAATTATTTGCTTTACTTTCATGTAAATATGGGAAGACAAAATCATCTCATATCTCATTTCCTATTTATAAACATATGTACAATATGTATAAGTCCTTGATAAGGATGTGTTACCTGAGGATTGGCCCCTACTGCCCTATCAAAAGTTGCCATTTCTAACTTTTACTACAGAGAGAAAATATTAAATATATAAAGGTAGTCATAATAAATTAATTTGGAATAGATCTATTTACATTTTGAAGCACAAAGACTAGCATATTAAGTGCACCTCTCAATGCAGAGAACTGAGCAAAAACAGTTATAGGTGATGATGACAACTTCCATTTTAAATATTTAATAATGCATATTTTTTAGCAACTGCTTCCGTTAGTGTTGCTGTTACCTGTCACTGAAAAATTATAGGAAAGTTCAAAGTAACAAAACAAACAAATAACTCTGTTTAACCTTACCATTCAACCAGCTAACTGGTATTTTGAGGTCCTTAGTTGTAATTTTTAAAAGCAATTTTTAAATTCACATTGATGGTATTTTGATACTAATTTCTATTGATCTGGCTTTTATTCTAATGTTCTGGCTAATCTGTTTCCAGAAGAAATCTTGGCTCAATGCAGCATCAGCCTTCTTGCTGTATTTTAGCAGAGGGCAGTGTTTGAAGGGTGGGTCTGCACTGCAATTTCCTAATATTATGGAAAACTCAAGCAGGCCACTCAGTGATGTGGTATTGTCATCAGGTGTGGCAGAGATGATTATATATTTCTCTCTTTTTTTTCCTTCTTCTTTCTTTCTTTGGAGATTTTGTGGGGCAACAGAAAATCTTTCAGAACTAAACCCTGAAAAATAGGCTGAAATAATGAGGTAGAGAGTTGTATAAAGTTCCAGAAGTGTTGTCCATTTTAAAGTTATTCATCTTTCAATGCAGAGGTTATAAATAAGAACCACTGACTTGAAGGTCATATTCATTTAGACTAACTCCATTAATTGTACTATTTTTTGCTGTGATTGAATTTTTAAGACTCCATCCTATATTACTTTATTGGGAGATAGGTGGATAGTGACATAAAAATTAGTAGTAAATAATAAATAAATAGATACCTGATAGATATCATATTGAATTATTCCTAATATATTGTAGGATTGAATGTATACATATGGAACTATTGTATGCCATCTAGAATTTTTTTTAATGTTTTGGTCAGGCATAATGCATATTGAAGTTAACTTTCAGTGACCAGATTAAATTGAATAGTAGTTCACTAATTTTATTCTGCCTTTTGGTCATATTGAAAAAAATATTTTAAAAGCCATACTATCAAGAAGAAATAAACTAACATCCCAGTGGTAAAAAGTCAAAGATGTAGAAGGCTTTTATTTCCAAAAATCTATGTAGTTGCTACAATTTCATGCTTCAGCTACATTTGTGATCACAAGCTTGGCTTTCACTTTTAATTTAACTAAGGTATATTCAGTGTGATGGGATTATAACAGAGAAATTGAGACTTATTGATTGCATCCGTTTCATCTTTAAATGTGTCTTTGTCGATTCTTTTCAAAATCAAAAGAAATAGTATAGAAAGTTCTGCATTAGAAATGTGAAGTTCCATAAAACAATATCCCTGCTACTTACAGTGCTGTTTCTATTTCATATGTCTTTTATTTACTCTTGGAAGGTCATATTTCTGTGAGAAAGAAGAAAAAAATACATAAATTCTTATTTATTTTATTTTTTATTGCTGGAATTGTATTAAAGTGTAAAATAATATTTATTGGATAATAATACTACTTATATTGGAAAGGCGCATTTATTATCTGTTGTAAAACATTCACTTTGGAAAGGTAATGGTTTTCTAATGGATTTTTTTCTAGAATACTTTTGCAGCTCAAAGAATTATGTAGCTTATGCATGGGAAGGATATAGCCAGCAACTCACATAAGTTCGGATTTCAAGTGACATAATTTTTCAGCCTGCATTCCATTGCCAGTCGGGTCTTGATATTAAAATCCACCGATCCATGTTGGGAATCTAGCTTACTTTACCTGTTCAAAAACTAAACTTAGTTAAACTTGTCTAAGGGATATTGCATGAAATATTACTAGGGAATCCTAATGAAATAGGTTAGACTGGGAAGTTGGAAAACATCTTGAAAGAAGAAAATAGCAAAGTACTTTAATATTGCTGCCAAGAAAACTGCATGAATATGTTCATAAACCACCAAAAATTTAATTTAACTTGAAAAGACTTTACTTTATCTTATTCCTTAAGATATTTGATGTGAAGTTACCTGTTACAAAAATGATGAATATTGGTTGCATTTGTGTCTCTGCTTCAGGTTTGTCCTTTGGGCTTTTAAAACACATGATATAGAAAAGAAAATTATAGGCATACTATTGGAGTTATGATTGTTTCTCTTAAGATTCTGCATTTTAAAAATAAATAAATAAATAGTACGTAAAAATAAAGTTTCCATCTAAACAAAGACATTTTGTATGAGAAGCCATTTTAATGTCAGAACCTATTAGCTTTGTAGCTATATTTGTACTATAACAGAAATATTTTTCAATTAATAACATCCAAGTAATTTATGTTATATAAGTACACAAGAAATGTTTATGTTAACTTTCTGTTAATTGCTATCTCTCAGCTTTCTTTCAGGAGACACTAGATTTATAGTAAACTTCCTTTCCTCCTTTTGAAAAATGTGTGTTTTACATTTGGGATTCTTGCCATCTTTAATTTGAAGTGATTAATTGACACCCCAAAGACATCCAAAGTGATTCAGCTCATCTTTCTCCAATAGATCAAATTCATTATGGGAGATATTATTTGTAAGAACTTGTAGTAATGAAAAAAGAGATCATATACCTCTATCCTCTATACAAATAAAGAAAGCCTGATGGGGAAGGACATGAAACATTTGGCCCATGTGTTTTTTTCACATGCACTAAAATCTGTGCATGTGAAAAACATACCAGTGTTCCTTTTCCATCTGTATCTGGGGTTCTTTTGCTTTCTAAACATAAGCTTTTTAAGAAACTTGTTTCCCCAGCCTGTATGCTCTTGCTTTGGAAACTGCTGAACTCAGTTTGAATTTCTGTATATATTGTCTTTCCAGGCAATGTTCAGAATGCGATCAAGCAGGTAGCAGTGACATGGAAGCAGACATTGCCATGGAAACTTTACCAGATGGAACTAAGCGATCAAGGAGGCAGATTAAGGAGCCAGTAAAATTTGTTCCACAGGATGTACCCCCAGAACCAAAGAAGATTCCTGTGAGAAACACGGTAAATGACAGCTGAGGCAGAATACACATATGTAAACCTTTTTGTTTTAATGCAATACTTGCCAAAAAGTGCCAAGTATCTCACTATGAAAAATTATAGCTGCTTAAAAATAATAACTTATTCTAGGTTTTAGTATAAAATACGAAACATTTTGGGATCAGAAACTGGTTTAACCATGAAAAGTAAAATAAATTTTGATTTTTTTTCCTTACATTTTCATATTATTATATATTCTGCAGATTGTTTTCTTTTTTGAATATATAAGCATATTGGAATTTAAAACATTAAGTAGACAAAAATGATCCCTATGAATTCATGCAGTAAGTAATAAATGAACTTATTTTATGTTTGAATGCGTATTTCTTACCCTTCATGTGAAGATAGATTTTGATGTGACAGTGCTGTAGAACAAGAATTTTCTCATTGTGCATTCTGAAATGTCACGTATTCAAACTATGCCACGTGAATATCTACAATTCAAATACAGTGAAAAGCTTTCATGATTCAATGGATGTGTTTATGAGATGGTTCTTCCTCACATATTTACTAATATGAACATATTTTGCTTGATCTATGCAATTCATAGAGCTAATGGTTGTCTTTCTTTATCAATGATGCTGAATTGCTTGATACTACACACTATACACATAAACAACATTTAGTGATTGTAATTTTTCTTAATTTTTTAAATAAACTTTAAATGAAATATAATATATAATAAAATATACAAAACCAATATAGAAGGAATGTTGATATTTATCCAGTAATTTTGTCTCATAGCAACATATTTTATATGCTGTAACCTATTTTTAATGAGGTCTTGCCTTATTTAGTTGTCAAAGTTAGACAATAAACTCAAGTCACTTAAATCCCCCATTCTAGGATATTTCTGTGGTTTGCTGCCTTGGCAAGATTAACTTTCTTTGTGTAGTCTGTGGCCTGCTATGGATGATTGTGCTGTTTTATAGAAAATCTTCTCTGTACAGTACTATCTTATATTGCCTTCATTAATGTATAGTAACATTCTATGTTACAGCTTAAAATAGGGAATATTGTTCAAGAAATAAGCATGTTGTATTCTATTTTTTTTCTGGCTCCTGTTTAAAAATTCAAAGAATTAATTTTGTCCAGGTTTAATAATAAATATTATCCCAAACACTGTTACTGGACAGAGGTATAGTTCAACTGCAGTTTCCGTAGAATTATTGCAATCTGGTCTTGCCAAAATGTGGAATATGAATATCTTGTTTGCGTCCATACGTTATTATAATACAGATCATATTATGTGTATCATTCCTGGTTACTGAATTATAGTACTCATGCTGCCTCATACTACCAAATATATTAGCTTGAATTCAAGCCAAATATAACTTTCATTGGCATCCCTTTTCACCTCTAGACCTATATGTTCTAAGGAAGAGCAGTTAAGGTATGGAGTATTTTACAAAGATATATTCTAGGTTGTATGTTCTAAGTGCTGCTTTATTACTGTGTTCCATTTTGATATATATCTATTGTATAAAATATGTAATAAGTGATGATGCTTGTGGATGAGATGTACAGATACATTAAAACTAGACACATTCACATATTAGTTATGCTTGGCTGCTTTTAACCATGGGCTACTAAGACAAGAACAAGCCAAAACCAATTATACAGTTTATTTTCTTTTAATTGGTAACTGCATCTTGTTCCTTCTGTGGTCTGTCATCAGAGGTCTGACATAACATATAAACCATAAAAACACAAGAATAAACCAAACAACTCCAATTCTCATTTGTACAAAAACTAAGGCACAATTACAATTAGGGCATCAACAAGAAATCATGTTTTCAGACTATTTTATTATCCTAACCTATTTGCAGATCACATAAAATTGCAAACAAGCAAACTGTTTTATGGCTTTATCATAGGTATATATCCATCTCTCTTTTAGAGACTTATTTAAATTCACATTTACTTCTATAGCAAAGGAAACTTCTCCCCCACCTAGTATTGGAGAGGGAAACAAAATTTCTAAGATAAGAAACAAATTATTTGTTTTCTCTACTGTGATTTCAAATGGAACATACTTTTTCCACTCCCATATAGCAGTCACTACAGATACAACACAGATAAGGCAGAGAAAAGGTATGCAGCATATTGCTGCTGAGATTTAAAAATATGGGTGTGGTTTGTAGGTTGTCTGTGTGAATGTTTTGGTATTAATAGTATGGCAAGAGTTATGTAGTTGCAGAACTAAATCCAAGATTAGTTCTCTCAATTTGTAGTTGCTTCTTGGTTTTGTGTTCATAATGTCTTACGTATATTTGAGAAAACTAAATAATGTGGATTATAACTATATCACTCATTGATCTTATTCAAAATATTGAGATCCAAGTTATCCTTTCTGATCCTTTCTTTTGAGACCAAGTGCTAACAAAAAACAATATTAAACAAAATTATATATAATTTAGACCTACAGAATTGCTCTGCAATGAATCACTTATTTAGCTCATTACTAAATAATGTTTTTGAATTATTTACATCTTTTAACAATAATTGCTTATGTCTGGAGAATCTGCCTATATTGGTTTTGTATGTTTTATTAGATATTATATTTCATTTAAAGTTTATTTAAAATAGGAAAAAGTACAACCATTAAATGTTTATCTGTAGTTAAAGTAAAGATCAATGACAGATATAATCACAGATTCAGGAAAAAATTAAAAGTTAAAACAATTTTTACAAAATTGATTATTCACTAATTTACATGCTGATGAAGGTTATGGTAGGAGACAATATATTTGAATTTACTTTCAAAATTGCCATATGTGTCAATTTTTAAAAAATTGTTTTGTCCTCATATATTATATGTACCGTATTTTTCGGAGTATAAGACGCACATTTTTACCCCCAAAAAGGGGATGAAAATCTGTGTGCTTCTTATACACCGAATGTATACATTCGGTGTATGGGGGCCAGTTGCTGCAACAGCAGCAATGGCGGTGGCAACAGCAGCAATGGTGGCAACAACAAACAGCCAACGCCAGAAAGCCTAAACTGCACCCCCATTGCTGCTGCTTCTGCTGCCCCCACGACTTCCACCACCCCCGCCATCGCTGCTGCTTCTGCTGCCTGGCAGAAAGCCCTGACCGCC
>JANHFM010006541.1:352271-383275 GCA_032468115.1 Grayia smithii
CATTACAATTCATAATAGTAGCAAAATTACAGTTATGAAGTAGCAACGAAAATAATTTTATGGTTGGGGGTCACCACGACATGAGAAACTGTCTTAAAGGGTCGTGGCATTAGGAAGGTTGAGAACCACTGTCTTAGTGCAAGGCATACAAGAATTGAATTTTAAAAAATGAAATTTCCAAGTACTACTGTTTGCCATGATTTATATAATGTTGTATAATTGTAATACTCTACTATGCTATAATAATAGTACACAATTATTAGTATTTTAACTAAAACTGCCCTTTTTGTGAAGCATTTATTTTTGATATCTTGTCCCAAATTTATAGACATTTTTTTTCTCCAGAGCTGGAAAGCATAGTAGGCAATTTCTTTAATTTCCACTGAAAGTTTTGTCTGCAATGAAGCTACTAAAGGAATATATAATGGAAGCAATGAATTGATGTTACAAGACTGTGTAGTAAGTGACTTTTACCACTGCACATAAACAAAGCAGTTATTCTAAATCATAGCATCAGTTTCACTCAGATAACCACTAAAATCACTACACTGTGGTCCGCTGGAAATGCCATCATCCTTCATCTGCCACATTAAGCCTGCAGAGAGCAAGCAGCAGTTGAGTTTATATTGTGGTGGAAAGGAATGAGCCCTGAACCAAGTGAAAAGATGTTCTGGAAGAGCAGTAACCTTTTCTATGATGTGTGCTTTTTCCATTACATTTTTGACAGAAAATGATGCCAAATGATTTAATGGTGACATTTTGTTTGCTGACTTTCCTTATTTCTTATTAAAAAAAAATAAACATAACTTGGCCTAGAGGGGAAATGAGTGGCCAGGCATTTTAAATCCTCCTACAGAATTTCTAATTCGTATAATCACTGAATTATTATCCTGCAATGTTTTAGAACTGTTTTTTTTAATTCTCTTATTTTAAAAAAGCATCATCTTTTTCCTATTATGGCATCAGTCGTTTTAGTAAATTAAGTTAAACACACATCTTTTAATACATAAACAACCTACAGCATAATTTGATAAATAAGAAGCAATTAAAAAAAAAAACCACAGACACCTTGTATGCCAGACTTGTATCCTGTAGTTGTAGATACCATGGCTTTCATTTTCTGATGTACGTTACTCTGTAATAATGATGTAAATTCAGTTTGTGTTACAAATTACTTTACATGGCTAATTATGGCAGTACACATATTATCCTAACCATTAACTCTGTGCAGAAAAGTATCTGTAAATATTTATGCATGAGAAAGTGAGCAAAAAAATCTATGCTTTGTAAAATATAGAAGTATGTCTACATATTTTCAAAATCTTGTAAATATATAGGAGAGAAAGAAAGTAAAGGCCTACACTTATCATTATTAAAGGATAGAATACATCTTTTTAAAACTGTGTAAGTATTGTACCATACTACTATACACACAGATTTTCTTTGAGAACTAATAGCACATTCCCATTTTAGTTTAGAGTAGACAATAGGCGCTTTATTTGAGAGACTGTGGGTATTTGATGATTAGATATTCACCTTCATCCTGTTAAAAAATGTCAGGGAAAAGTTGGGAAGAGTATTATTATACCTCATTTTATTCATGATCTTACATATGGTTTCTCATACTTTGGGGTTCTGAATGTCTCTAATGAGCACCAATCTGTAATTATCCAAACTTCCTATTCTTTTTATTTAGAATACTATTGTCTCTTTGTTACCACTTAAATACAACAAATAGCAGCAGTAAATCACTTTTTCCTTTTTAATGTATCTTAATATATCTTAATCTGAATGACCCATTTGAAAAACTTTCCCCACCAAAACTCTATTTTTTCTTTTGGGAAAAAAAAGCCTTGGCAGCAAAATAATTTCTGTAACAGCCATTTTTTTTAACGTACTACAGAGTAAGTCTTCTAAATGTGCTTGACTGCACTGCAGTAAATCTTTGTTCATCCTTCTTTGAGAACACAACACATTGTCTTTATCCTGTGCTATGTTTGAACTTAAAGCAAACTTCCGACAAGTGTGTAATAGAATAAAAGTCTACAGTAAGGGTTGAGATAAAGAGCTTTCTTTAATACTTTAGTATTCGGACTATATCTTCTGAAAACTTTTCTTATGTTGAGCATTGCTTTCAATGATCCTGGCAAAAGACATAATTCAAGGAGTTGTATCTGCATATAACTGTTTTCCATGTGATGATCTTACTTCTGTCTTTCACAAGTTTTGTAGACCAGTGAAGCAAAATAGCTTCCTTCTGTTCTTATAAACTAGTCATATAGAAATATACCAAAAAAAAAATGCTTGCCCAGAACATAAAGCTATGTAGAGTAGATTCCATGTATCTCCTTCTTCCTTTTATTCTTTTCTAGGTTTAATTTTAAACCTAGATACCCCATGTATAGTATATATCGATATATGAAATGAATTAGAATCAATTCAGTAATAACTGACTTAAAATTTATCAGAAATAGAATTTATTAAACCACACATTCCATATATATCTATGTGAAACTTGGAGTGAAATCATTCTTAGCCTCAAATACTTGTCAAAAGCAGTCCACTTTGCACTAAAGTCTAACAAATAAGTCTCAGTTTAGAACCCAGAAGCTTCTTTCATTAAAGTGACTACTAATGAAAGTAGTCACTGGATGTGCTAATTTTAGCTGGAGAAAAATCTATTGTCTCAGAAGGGCCAAAGGCTAGAGCTGTCAAAACTGGAGTATAACAGTTTTCTTGTAGGAAGTAGCCAAAAACTTATTAATTCAATGGATTTTCACATAGAATTATGATATTCTAAGATAAATCCACTTATCTAATTAAACAGAACATTGATTCTTCTTAATATGGTCTGCACAACAAGGCTGATTCTGTGGTTTTATTTAATTGCTCCCTAGCTTAGTTTTAAAATGCTTCTGTATTCCTAATTTACCTGGTTGCTTCGTTATTTAAAATTTTATTCCCTTTCCCCTTCAGTGATAACAGAAACTTGAATTAACTATATCCCATGACCTTTTCCATTTTATAGACCCAATTATATTATTTTTTCATTGTTTAGCTGCCTTTGAACCAAAACTGCACTACAGAAAAGTTCTGTGTAAATATTCTGTTTATATAACAGAAGAAATCAGTTACTGTGGTTCAAAATTTAATTGTCAACCCTGGAAGCCATCTTTTCTTCGGATCTTCAGGGCTGCCACATTTAATGCTATGGGAAACTGGAAGGGGGGATCATATAGAGGGAAAGACATCTAGTCATAATAACATTATTTTCTCCGAGGGTCAAGGACATTCTGCCCTGCACCTGGAATGGCATGACTGAGAGGCACCTCCAGATGGGACAATGCATTGATTGGACCATGTGATGGATATGTGGGTACAGGGGAAGGGACTTGGACTTTCTTTTGAGTGGGGAAAACCTGGAAGCTTTCAGATTCGGGTTTTTCCAGATGTGCCAATATGACATCTCTAATAAAATGGAACTTTGAGAAATTTCTAGCCTCGGAGTCTTCTTTTGTTGGGGGTGTTACTTGGAACTCTGGCATTAATTACACATTTGGTACATAATGAACAAAATAAGGTATTGGTTTCAATAAATATTGCATTAATGTTCAAAATTTTGGGAATAAAACAATCACAAACTGATGAACTCATTCTACTTTATTATAAAGCTACATTGACAGAATCTTGCAAATCTGAAAGTACAATTCTTCTCATGTCACATTTACAAAATGAGAAAGGAAGGAAGATCTCTTCTTTCGCCCCACCTACCAATCAAATGTAGGCTGTGCTATTTCTTAATTAATCATTCCCTTAGCAGCATCTTTTCACCCATTATATCCACTGCTATAAAACAGGTCAATCCAAAAGTTTCTAATAGTTGTAAAGTTAACAAGCAATTTCTGAGCGTAATTAGAAAAGGAAGTGAGCAAACCCAGTGTCCTTTTAAAGAAACTGTCCACGGTTTCAGCAAAATTATTATTCACTCAACTTCCATATCTTTAAACCCAATAGAAACCACTGTCTTTAGGTCTCCTTGAATGGCACAACTGCCTGGAGTACTTGTAGATGATCTTAAACACTTTCCTTGTCCAGAGAGGAATTACAAAGAACTGGTCTACTTAATGGCTCTTCACAGTTATTGGATTAACTTTTCATTGAACCATCTTCAGTTTGCCAGAAGTCCTAGATTTTGATCATTAAATATAAGTTTTCAAATTTTCTTTACCAATTTTATTCTTTGAGTGTGGTTCTTTTTAAAAAAAAAATAGGTTCTTCTACTATTTCCAATCTTGTATTTAGTAATTTGTTCTCTTTTTCTTTTACTGTTACCATTTTTCTTTCTTCCTCTTTTCTAATTTGGTATGCTATATGTTCCCCTGGTTTGTTTGCATTTTCAATAAGATTTTGTTTAACATATTGTATCTTTTTTCTACAATTCCCAATAAATTAATGTTTTTTTTAATTTTATTATTTCAGTACTTGTTATCTGGATTGTTTTTTAAACATTTTAAGTTTAATAGGCATAGGAAAACTTCTGAGAATTAATTACTAGTTTTAAAATAGATTGAGTTTCTTCAAAACTTCATTTCTCTTCAAACTTATGATGACAGTTTTCAATGAATCAAACAGTTGCAATGGCACTGGATGAAATCAAAGACAACCATTAAATATTACATGAAATATACAAGAAACAGTATTCAGTGTTGAACAATTATATTTCTGAACATCCAGAGTCACTTGAAAATTTAAGAAGACAAATTTGTCAAATAGCCATGTAAAGATCCATAATACTTAGAGTACCAAAAGTGCTAATATATGACATTTTCATCTGAAAAACTGATCAAAAACTAATATAAACATGAAAATAAGTTATGATTACTTTATAAATTAAACCACGTGCAGATTTTTAAAATTCCCCAATAAAGAAGTGGTTTTTTTTTAAAAAAAAGCCCTGCTTTATTATTTATTTAATTTGTATAGTTGCTCATTTCACCAAAATCAGATCTTGGAAGCATACAACAGAACTAAAAACAATGAATAGCTATGTTAAACCATTATCATAATTATAAAAACATTAAAAACTATATAAATATACAAAACAAATGAAATAACAGATGAAGGGATGGCCCCGGGATCCCCTTATGCTTGCTGACATAACCAGGTCTTAAGGGACACTTCCCCTGAGGCCAACCTTCCACAATGGGGATACTGCCTACACTCTGCCAAATGTAGCTCCCAGCCAAAGGAGCCTATAATATAGATAGATTGATGTTAAATTTGGTAAACTTAACATAATAAATAAGTAACAGATTTATGGAATGAATTGAAAGCCAACATCCTTGATAACATTTGCTTGATAACATTTTTATTATATAAAAATATAAATGTTTTGTGAAATATTTTTCCCCTTATCATAGAGGTTAGAAGAGCTATTTAAATTTACAGTCAGAATTTTTAAGAGATCGATTTATAATAAGGTATTTATTTTCGACCTTTGTGTTTCAATTTCTAGTTTGCAATTTATGTATGTATTTGAATCCATTTTTGATTCAGAATCATTATTACACTTTCATACAGTATTACTTTTTTGTGCAGTAAATTCAGGCAAATTAATATCAGATTTAAATGGGTACTCTTAGAAGTTGGGACAAATGTTTCATTGTAAAATATTACAATAAAATGTATTGTTCAAGAAATATTTTTTATGCCAGCATATTTTTTATTTCTTGCACTTTATTTATTTATTTAGCCATACTCTAAATAAAGTACAAGGAATAAAAATAAATATGAAATTCATATTCTAGGTTTTAGGTGAACATTTTCTAGTCACAAATATGCTATCTTACTCTGGAAAAAAATATTTTTTAATTATTGGAAGCTTTGAATTTTGCATAATAGTGACATAGATATGCAAATTATAGTCACAGTTTTCTTCAACTTTTCAGTTAGATAGGTCTAAGTCTTCTGTGTCCCCCAATTCATTCTTAGACTTCTACAGGCCTGCTGATAAGAGTCTCTCCTGCATAGATAGGCAAGTAATGAAAGTGGATGGATGTGCATGCTAATTCTAAATAGAATGAGTCTGTTCTCTAGATATTATTCATTTATCTTTTTCAGATTTTGAAATTAAGACATAATATCAAAATAATTATTTATTATGAACAGGAGAAAACAGACCAAACTATTGAAAAAATTTTCAAGGACATGAGCAAATGAAGAAGATTAAAGAACAAATTTAGTATTTTATTAAAGAAAAAGATATATGGAAGAGTCTAATCAAACTCTCTTTCTGAAGAGAGATTTAATCTAAATTCAGATTTTTTTAAAAAAAATCAAGTCATTTTTAAGAAAAATCTAGTACTGAATCCCTTGTGACAAATACCCTGTTTCCTCCAAAATAAGATGTCCCCTGATAATAAGCCCAATCAGGCTTTTGAGCGCATGGCAGTAAGGGCAAGCACTTATTTCAGGGTTCAAAAAAATATAAGACAGGGTCTTATTTTCGGGAAAACACGGTAGCATTTAATTGTATGATTGGCCTGGCATGGAAAATAAAACATTATTCTAATTAATAGTAATTCAGAAAGCAGTATCATTTAATATTTCTCATCTTAAAATATATGAATGTATCCTCTGTTTTTAATGACAAGATAGGAAGAGCTTAAATCTTTTGTCCTGTTTTTAGAAATTGCTGCATCATGTGATAGACAAGTTGTTGAACTAGCTTCACGTAGGATCAGTAATACTCAATCATTTGTGAGGCTGATAAATACTTGATTATTCTTGACTATATAAGTTAATGTGTGACAGTAAATTTGTGTATTCAGTGTGTTAAAATGTTCATTTAATGTACAATATTAATAGCTAAAATTTTAATAGGATTGGAGGGGAGGAAGACAGGAAGCCATTAAAGCAATTAAAGGAATGCTTCATCTGAAGTCCTGTCCCCTGGACTCTGACCACTATTAGTTGCAATTCTTCTTACACATTATGCATACATTTCTCAGTAATGCAGCATTTGCAGACAAACAAATGTAGTTTGTCAATTAATTATTCTATAACAGGAGTGTCAAACTCGATTTTATAGAGGGCCGCATCAGGGTTGTGTTTGACCTCAGGGAGCCGGAGTGGGCATGGCCAGGGGGCGTCTGTGGTGGCTTGAGTGCTCTGCCAGCAAAAATGGGCTCCTGAGCTCCGTTTTTGGTTGCAATGGCCTCCTGCATCACTCTGCCAGCAAAAACCGAGCTCGGGAAGGCTGCATGCAGCCCTCTCAATCTCCATTTTCACTGGCAGAGACCCTGTGGGCCGGTCCTTCATTGTTTTCAGGGTGTCTCCATGGGCCAGATCCTGCCCTAGGTCCTTGAATTTGACATCCCTGTTCTATAATAACTTCAGCCTAATATTGGTTCTTTCTTATTATATTTGAAGCAGGAATTGGACAAATTCCTTATAAGAAATTAAAATACATGTAGTTGATATATGCATCTGTTATTTAAATTAATTTTTAATGTTTCACAAAAAGATGTTAATGAGGGAAGAAAAAACCATTCATATGATGAACAAGCATGATCCTGTCACTATCAAAATATCTCCAAAACTATTTTATACCATGTAAAAAGATTTGAATATTGAAAATGCATTGTTCCAGAATTCTACCTGTATTTATTTACATTCACTGAAGAGATGTTTATACAGATTTTTCATATTATGAGACCTACATATTTCTTTGTTTTTGTTTAATCAGGCTGCATGATCAGAAACATCCTTGCATAACTGGATTTTTACATTTTATCCTTTTTCCCAGCATTTCCTCTGAGATCAATGTACCATGCAGAACGGGTATTGCAGGTATAAAGAGTGTATAAGGAGAGGTATAAATCACTCCCATTCCCAGTTTCCTGAACAAAATTATTAAAAGAGAGGTTCTCTTGATACCTGTTCTTTATTTCTACAACATAGTTGAAATGTTAACAAAAATGGTTATTGTAATACTAATGCATGAACATTCTCTGATAAGTTAACTATTAGTTGAGAAGGCACTAGGAATGCTATTGTCCATATGAAGCTCCATCATTGGTTGGATTTATTGTCAACATATAGTAGTATGTAATTATATATATATTACATTGTAAGATTTGTTCAAATTTCATGATTTATTTCTCTTGATTCCCTATTTTTATAGAAATTTTATATTCAGCATGAAATAAGTATTTTGTTTCTAATGCAGATGTGATGAATGCAGACTATGCTATCATTTTGGTTGTTTGGATCCTCCCTTGAAAAAATCTCCAAAGCAAACTGGCTATGGATGGATTTGTCAAGAATGTGATTCTTCCTCATCTAAAGTAAGTTAATGAGTCTTATGAAAATGCGGATAAGATTTTGAAAAAATATTTCACAAAAGCTCACATTTAGTTCCTATTAAAACATTGAAAGTCAAAATTCATGCTGCTGTGATTGTAAAATTGTATAACTATAATTCTTTTTGGCAAAGCATACTATGATATTAACAATTGTTCAAGTCACTGTATTGTATTCTTAATAATGTAGAATGTTCTATACTTCTTAAGAGTTTAATGGTAAAGGTCTGACAATTCATTGAATCATACTGTATTGCTAAATTGTTTACTATAAGAGGTCTATATAATAGATGCATGTAAAATGAAATTGGAAATATAATTGAAAATATATGTAAATATAGTGCATTATTGCTGACTGTGCTTAATTCTTTTGATAGATGTATTTTGATAGATATTTTGAAATAGATTATTTTAAGCTTTGAAGCAAAACAAGGTTATAAGTTTCCTTTTAAAATGGAAGTTTAAGTTATGCAGTGAATGTTTTAATCAATTGTTTTTAGTAAATATATAATTTTTATATATAATTTAATATATAATTATATAATATAATTGGCATAGGATCCTTATAACCATTCACTGGTTTTGAACAGGTATATTTGCAGGTCAAAAAGATCAAGATGGTATCTGCAGCCACACAATTAAACCTCTAACACTTTTTTTATGTTCATAAAAGAGGGGTATAGCTTCAGAAGGGATCATGATGACTCTTTTGATCTATTCTTTGACAGACACCCAGATTCTGGACATTGAAAAACATTTAAATGGTCTGTTTCTGAGTGAACTAAAAATATTTATGATATTTCAATATTTCAAACTAAAACTCCTTGGAGATAAATAACTGAAAGCAACATGAATAGGAATAATTTATTAATAATGGGGTTTTTTTGCCAGCAATGTTAACTTAAAAAGCAGAGCTTTGGTACATAGCAATCTTACCTCTTGTTTGTGATAATCTTAGTTAATTTTTAACTGTTTTCAGCATGGGAAAATGTAATAGCATTTGAATGAGCAAATAATATTAGAAAGAAATGCTTTATAAAGATTTCTTGTTAATAATAGTTCATTATAAAGCAAGATATTATCAGTTTTTAAACAATTATTCTGTTTCGTAGTATCATAATCCATTTTGCTGAATAATACTTCACTTTAAGTAAAACAGTGCAATGACTTTCATTTTAAAGGTCTTTTGGCATGTTTGTACACTGCAAGTGTTAATTATCTAATGAATGCTTCCAAGTTTTACAAGTTTTGGGCTCAATCTAGAAAATACCTTTATCAGTTGCAAACAGTTTTTTATTACCTGCATAAAACCCAGCTGTGGGATGAGATCATGTGTAACAGTCCATCTCATGACTGTGTTTCCCCATCTAACTTTTAATTAGTGCATGATTTCTCTTTTCTATCCCACATTTCTCTGTGTATGAGAAAAGCCAGCACATTGGACTTCTTAGTTGTGGCCTTAATATTAACTTACGTAGCTCACACAAATACAGACATTCCGATGGATCATGCATGAGAGAAATCCATTGGAAATAGAAAAGTAAGTAAATCTTGCCTAATCAATATTCTTTATTGATGACAATGAATTGCAGACTGCAGAGCCAATTTGTCAACACCACTTTTTCTTTCCACCATTAAATCTTATTTTCTATACACATCAGCAGTTTCGTGTATATGTTCAAATAATGAAATAGCAGTGCTTTCTTTTTAGCTTTTAGTTTTTGCATACAGTGTTCTTATACAGTGAAATCAGAGTCAGAAAGGATTGTTCCAAATAAAAATTATAAGAGAATATTAGTGTTTACTCACCTGAGCTGTGTGGTGACCTAGAGATGAAGATGCTCACCTCCCAGTTGGTTTAGAGTTCAATCCTAGGCAGAGACAGATATTTCTCTAAAACAAAGAGAAAATATCTACTCTGATCTCTGTATAGGCATTAGAAAGGATATCCAGCTAGTAAATGCTCATCTCCATTCAGTCGCCCAACACCATCCTGTTAAAAGGGATTATAGGATTGTAAAAAGAAAAAAAAGTATTCACTTACTATTAAAACCATCAACTTAATGTAAACATTTTGAGCATGAATGTGTAATTCTTTTAGTTCCAGAGTCATCTAATTCTTGCACAGGGATAAGTACAAAAGTGCAGAAGGAGATCTTTGAGCTATTGAGGACAAAACAGCTGTTTCACCCAAACACCCTTATTCTCAATTTTAAGTAGCCTTGAAAATTGACTAATGATTCTATGTTGTGCCAGTTGTATGCATTGCTGAGGATCTCCTGACTTCTTTTGCTGCTTGCCTTGACTTGGATATGGTGAACCATACTACTGATGTCTTTGTCTGATTTGAGATAGGATGGCTTGAGAAATATATGGAAAGGGACTGAGGATCTGTATGTATAGCCTGCTATAAAAAGTAGCATCATTCCTCTTTGCAAGTCAATGAACATTTGTTAATATGGGACACAAGTGATTTTTACCTTTTCTGCCACTAAAAGTGGCTGTTGAGGAAACATCACATTCATTGTGCTGATTTATTTAAAATATTCCCTCTTTATAGGAAAGTTTAAAAATGGAAAATACTTTACAAATAGTGCATATATGAGCATCACTACTATGGGCAATAATATGAATTAAAAAGCCAATATTGCTTTTGCTGAAATATTTTCTTAATAATCTTAAAAATACATTATTTGAATATCTACTTTTGAAGACTGTTATTCAGTCAGGTTATTATAAAAGACTAGAGTCTGGGGTTAAAGAAAATGAAATATGAACTTCAAATGTTTTTCACATTAGTTTCACTAAACTAGAATAACTCAATTACAGTGGTGATGGGTCCACCATTTGAGAATCTGAAGGGCCAGATTGGGGATAGATTATCTTGGAGAAGATCTGTCTATTTGATCACTAAGAATTATAGTGTGGTGATATATAATAAAATTTCAATTTCAGTTTTTTGGTGTCTTTTGAAGTATAAAAAAGCATCTAAGAAGATGCTCTGCTAGAATAGAATGTTTATTTTAAAGCAGCAATAGGACAAATTGTCACATGTAAATCCAGGACTCTGAGTATGGTTACTGTCAAAAATATAGCCATTGATAGTACCTAGCTATATAACTTGATTTTGCTCAGCCTTTTTAAAAACAACAACAGTGTTCAGTAGTTATTTATCTAGTTTTGCATAATACGTTTAAAATAGGTGATATTGTTTTCCTAGACATTTCCAGATTTTACTGGATGTTGTGCAAACATTACCTGAGCAATCAGTGTTAGTTACAGTGTAATAAAATCACAATCACTTGTGAAAAAATGTGTGATACCTTGCACAAAGGCTTTTGCAAGCAGAAACAAAGTTATATACTACTTGCATAAAGGTGAAAATGGGTTTCTAGGAGGTAGTTAGGCTAATTAAAGTAGGAAAAGGAAGAAAGATTTCTTTAGATCTTTTCTTTAGACTTTATCATGCTTCACATTCCTTACTGAAAGCAATTTACTTTTTCCATACACGACAAACAAGTACTACAGTAACGTATAATTTTAATTTAGGTTAAGGCAGTGTTCGTCAACCTTGGCCATTGGAAGATGTGTGGATTTCAACTCCCAGCTCTGCTGGCTGGGGAATTCTAGGAGTTAAAAGTCCACACATCTTCCAGTGGCCAAAGTTGACAAACACTGGGTTAAGAGAATATGTTTGAGACTAATATGCAGATTCTCTTGGATTCTTTTTTTTTCCAAATTGGTTTCCAAAGCAGCTTACTCTGTCTTTAGTGAATAAGAGTAGAGTTGCTACAGAATATAAAAGCAATGTATTCATTTTGTTCCTATATTTTTCAAGGAGTTTTCAGTTTTAAGATCTTGGATTTGCCTGCCACATGTGAAGTGTGGGCTTGCTCTCTCCCCTTGAAACTAATGCTTAACTAGATCTTGCCCTGTACTTTTCATTTCTACTAACTGCAAAATACCTTATGTGTTAAATATAGGGTGAAGTGGATGGAATGAAAAACAAGTATCAGGTAATTGTTAAACATGTAAAATTAGATATTTATTTTCTAATTTAAATAACAGTGATTGTTGGCATATATACATTGATTTTAATATGAATATTTAACTGTTAAAATAGTGCAAATGATTTTGCATTTATATCTTATGGAATACAGACCCACAAAATAATTGTATGTGCATTACAGTGTACAGCCAAAACCGTAGATTGTGCTAAGTACAGCAATAATTTTGGCCAAAAAGAAGCCTGTTGCAAAGAACCGAAAAAAAGAAGAGCTAACTCAAGGCAAAGGTGAACAGAGGTTTATGTTGGCTATATTTAAGTAAATCCCTAAATTTGTGTCTAAAAGCCCTTTTGGCTTTAAGATAGAGTAAATCCTAAAAAAAGGGACTTTAAACTGTCAAGAAATCCTTTGAGATTCATGGGTAAACTAATGTATATATGTACCAACAATGGCTGAATTTCTCCCTTTTGACAAACCACTTACATCTCATTAACTTGTCAGGTTCCACCATTGAACCAGATTTAAATCCCCAAGTATGCTTGGAAAAATGGCCCTAGCTTTTTCAAATGGACATAATTCCCTTCACTCAAAAGGTGCATGCTTTCATGTCTGAACGGCCATGTTACTTGTGGGCTAATTCACAATGCTGCTTTCATCAAGGATCATGTGAATGTTTTGGCAGCATTGCTTTACCATTCATCATGCTTTGTCAACTTTGTGCTCCTCCATACCATATATTGAAAGAACATTGCTATAGAGATTCTTGCATTTGGAGGGGAATATTTCTTTTTAAACACATAAACTACATAACTAAAGAATTTGAAAAGGCATTAGAGAGCATCATTAATTACTAAAGAGAGCTTTGCAATGTAAAACATTCATTAAGATGATATCTAATATTTCTTACAGAAGGAAAGCCTATCCCATCCAAGTAAATCTGCTGTATAGTTGTACAGTTCTACTTCTATAATTTCCCAAAATTAATTCTGTTTCCTTATAAGTTGATTTCTGTACTTCCCTTTGGAGCAATAGACAAGTCTAGTCCATTTTTTTAATAATTGCTCTTAAAATGTTTAAGAATATTATCTTATCATCCCCTATTCTAGATTAAACAACTATTAATATGGAACATATTTTCCTAAGCCACCCAGAATTACTGAGAGTGAGTAAATGGCCATACAAATTTTCTTTAACAAATAAAAAATTAAACCCATGCCTTTGAAAAAAACATCAAAACAGTTTTTAGCACTTCCTAGTTATTCAATCAGAATATTTTAAAGAGTGCAAGATTGGAAATAGAGCAACTTGGAAAAAAAGGGTTCTTAAATATTTAATATGCAAGTGTCTAGTCAAACTTAGTAACCTGCTGCCTATTTCAACAAACCTGTAAGCTATTTATATTGATGATGCTTGGAACATATTATGCAGACACATCAATAGTCACTTAAGTATTGTTCTAAAAAAAAGTTATGTTAATACATTCTAGTAGAAATAAGCACTCCTATTGTAACATTTATTTTTATTTATTTATATCCTGTTTGTTATTGCACTTTGCTTTGGTCACATTTAATCAGCTACTGAATTTGGAAAATGAAATATACCAGACTGAACGTATCTGCATCAAATCAGTTTGTCTTAGAGTGAAGTCCTGAGAATTAGAACCTGAATAGCTTGAGTTGGCAAACCACTGAGGAGCACTTTCATTACAAAACTTGTATCACTGTGTTGGAAACATATTCCATACTTTGCAAGGATATTTGCTATGCAGTGGATAAAGTCATTTTTGCTAGTAGTAATAGTAATGAAAATAAATGGACAGCATTCCAGGTTTTTTTTATTGAGAGCCATATAATTTAATTAAAAGCTGATGGTGGACAGTGAATACCAAATAAAACAAATTTTAGAATAATTCTTCATAATTCATAACTTTGATTATGGGCTGCCTTTCTTTTACACAAAAAAGATTCAAAAATATTATGTAGGCTTGAAGCAAAGAATTGCCATATTTGCTTTAAAAGGAAGATCATAAGCATTTCGCTGTGTATAACAATTAATTAATTTTTCATATGTGTCTTTTTAAGCCACTGGCATAATGGAAAACTACTTCCTGTGCTGAAGATACGGCTTTCAAATTCAAGGCAATGAAATTAAAATAAAATATGCCTCAAGCAGTTTGGTGTCAGGTGTTATGGCTTTGATGCTAAAGTCTTCAAATCCAAGCACTGAGCACCTTAGAACTATTTTAGGTATCATATTAATTTTCCAATATTATGTGCTACTTTTCCCCCAAGAAATTTCAGGAATGTTATATAATCCTCCTCACCAGTATTATTGTAACCATAGTTTTGTGAACTAAGTAGCCGAAGAGAGATAGTGTTAAGACCAACATCGCTCAGAGGGTTATATGGCTGAGTGGAGATTTGGATTTGAATTTCTTACATAGTTTAATTTAACAATTGTATTAGAAGAGTGGAACCGTTATGTCGAATAAATGGCATCTTCTTAAATGCTGCTGAATCCTCACTGCTGCCTGCTACCAATTTACCCTGCTGCAAACCCCTTTGAATTTGGATAGATTGAACAGAGAGTTCACTAGTGCTCTTGACTACTTTCATTCTAGAGTTGCTAATTTGTTCAGATCAAAATGTATTTTAAAAATGCATGTTATGTACATTTCTGATTAACATGACTTAATTTTCTCATTTAGCAATAAATATAGATCATATTTCAAACCATCTTCCCATATGAGTTGCTTTGTCCATAGTTTTGTCCTGTGCACAAATTAGCAATTGGAGACTCTCCTGCTCTTTATTTTCCAATGTATTGATTATTTCTATATTACTGTTCCACATGTTCATTGTTAATAAACATAGGATGAACTATCCTGGATTGGTTCATAGGAGATATCTGTATATAATCCTCAATGGGCAATAGTCTTTTATAGGTAGAGAAGCCAAACCAATTTTTTCACAATCACAACATCTTTATAGCCAGTCACATGTCATGTTTGATAGCTAAAAAGTACATTTAGATTCATTTTTAAATCTGATTTGTTTTTAAGATTCCTTATAATATGAATTATAAAAAGTTTACCTACAAATTGTAGCACAATTTATTTCTATTAACATTCTGTAATTTCAAAGTTTGGTTATTATTTAATTACTTAAAATAACCCAAATTAATTTTAAGAGTAACATTATTGAAAAAATAGATATGGCTCTTCCTGTTCAGAAACTTTCTCATGAACTGCTAATTGCTATAAAATCTAGTGCTTAGAAAAATATATACATTATTAATGGTTGTTTAAAGTGTACTGGGTTTTGGTAGTCAAATATCAGAAGAAAATGGAAAATTTTATAGTTTCCAAAAAAGTAGTCCTTGAAAGTATGCAACAAACAATAATCATTTATGGCTGAAAATATAGTATGATGTATTTATATAATTTTAAAAATACCTTTTTAATCTCTTTCTATGCTGCTGCATGCCTAACAATTGATTCCTATGTCTGTATCATTTCCTTATTAATATTTTGTTTTTATTTTCATGCTGTTTTAGTTATTTGTATAGCAGCCTATGCAGGAAGAAAAAAAATTGTGGCATAAATCACAGCTTAGTTTATTTTCAAAATAATATTCCATATATATCTCCTAATTCCTATCATACAGTTAATTTTTTATAGTTAATGCAGATCTACTACTACTTTTGTTCAAATTTTTCAAAGACTATAGATGCTTCAAAATCAACAAAAAATTCCTCTACTGGTACACTAGGTATGATACTAATTATTTATTTGTATTCTATTCTTCTGATACACATGCCAAGAGCACATGAAGCACAATTACAAAATTACAAAAAAGTAAATTGGCTACCGATGTTGGAAAACTGAAATATATATTTAAATTATCATTTTACACAAAATAAAAGTAGAATGCTAATGGCAGAAAAAATACATTGTGATTGGAGAGTTGACTCAAGGTTGACTCAGCCTTCCATCCTTTCGAGGTAGGTAAACTGAGGACCCAGATTGTTTTGGGTCAATAAGATGACTTTGTAAAAATGCTGCTGAGGGGGGGCGGAAAGCCCTAATAAGCAGGCATATACACGGAACGAAGGCTATTGCTAAGCACATTGATTTGTGCTTAACAAATTGTAAGCTGCCCTGAGTCTCCAGAGAAGGGCGGCATATAAGTTGACATTTTTTTAAAAAGAGTGGTTTTATGAAAAAACAAATCATATTTATTAAATATATATAAAATCCAAACAGATTACTTGTATCCTTTGCTCAATGTTTTATTGTAAGCCGCCCTGAGTCCTTCAGGAGAAGGGCGGCATAGAAATTGAAATAAACTAAACTAAACTAAATGAAAAATATTGGCTGTCTAATAGTCCATTTATAATAATGTTTTCATGGATTCAACTTATAATCATAGAAATTGTGTCATGTTTTTGTTATCATATTATGAAATGTAACTCTGCCATATTCACTTGCTTACTTCACTCAATATTGTAGTTATTTTTTCTAACAGTGCAATGGCTTTTGCAGTCTCTGCCTAAGAAAATTTCCAGAGTTCCTTTTCTGAAACTGAATGACTTCTAAGAAGATCATAATTTTTATTCTTATTTGAATGCCTCATTGAACTATTTAAATCAAATTACCCTTTTTTGTTCAGTCAGAACAGTACTCTGAAGAGCTTGTACTTGTCTATTTATTATATTTACATTGTTGCAAAAGACTAATAGGATGAACGTGTATACTAGAATGTGTTTATTGTGGCAGTGAAATTCTTATTTATTTAGAATTTTTCTCTATAGAATGGTGAACATAAGTTCATTTTTTTTTATTTTTGAAAAGAAAATCAAATATTAATGAAATTTGGACAATGCATTTATGAATAAAAACCATAGAAAATAAAAGATGTCTGATTTGAACAATCAGGTACTATTTATGTGTAGAAGAAAGAACCAATTACTTTATTTTTATTATTCTTGCTGTTAAAAATGTTTTCTTTCCATAGATAGTTTACACATAAATACAGTTTTAAGTTTGTTAAAATTAACTCCTCAAAATTACACAAATGTTTTGTGACTTTGTAGCTGGTTTAAAAAATATTTTTCTTTATTTTAGCTTGTCACAAAACATATCTTTCATAAAGGATGAAAGTGATTATGTGGTTCAAAGGTTTACAAACTCCACTGAATGTATGTGGAGTTTTGTGTACTTTGAATGTTTTGCCTTGAAGACTTCATAGCACAACAAGCACTATCAAATACTATACAGGTAGTTTTCAAAATATGATGGCAATTGGGACAAGGATTGCTATTGCTAACCAATGTGGTTATAAAGCACATCACCACATCACTTAGCGACTGCAGTCCAGAAAGTCTAGGTCTGTGTTGGCGAACCTATGGAACACGTGCCGGAATGGCCCACAGAGCCATGTCATCCAGCACGTATGGCATTGCCCATTCCTCTTCCAGGTTTCCAGGGCATGTATGTGCACCAGCCAGCTAGTCTGCTAGTTACTGGTGTGCATGCGTGCATGACAATCATCTGGCATTAACATCTTAGCATGCATGCACAGCGGCCATGCCGTTGTTGCCCACATGCAGCCCCGGGACATCCACCCTTTTCCAGCCAAGAGCGCTGCTGCCCGTTGCTCCCCTGCACCTGGCTACTTGCCTGTCTTGTCACCGCCACAATGAGGAAAGGCCCTGAAGTTGCACTGTGGGCAGCCGCAGGTGGAGGCCATGTATGGCTGGCTGGATGCTGTCCAGAGAGGCTGGCAGGAGGAGGAACTTAGCCGGCACAAACGGCTTGCTACCACAACCAGCCGCCACCTCTCTCCCCCCCAGCTGCTCCTGCCACTGCCAGGGAAGCGGCTGTGCAAGAACTGCCACTGCTGGTGGCGAGGATGGGTAGTCCGGGGCTTCCCTGTCTCTTCGCCTGAGTAGACTTCTGGCATAGTCCCAGGCCTCCGGGGGGAGGGATTGAAGCCTGGCCCACTGCTTCTGGTACTGCCAGGGAAGGACAGCGCAAGAACCTCTGCCACCAGGGATGAGGGGCGGCAAGGAAGGGTGGTCCGGGGCTTCTCTGTCTTCCCACCTGAGTGAGCTTCTGGCATAACCCAAGCTTCTGGGGGGGAGGGAGGGAAGCCCTGGCCTGCTGCTGCTGCCGCCACCATCCCCTTGTCCCCAATAACAGTGGTTCTTGTGCTGCAGCTTCTCCACACCGAAGCAGCTGGTGATGCAGAGAGGATGGTGGCAGGCTGCAGCAGCAGGCTGTTCTCGCCAGCTAAGAGACAGGGCTGCTCCTGGAGCATCCAGGAGAAGGAGAGGCCGCCAGCTGGAAGGCAAGCTACCCCAGGAGGACTGGAGGAGAGCTTCTCATTCATGGAGATCCACTGGCGGAGAAGCGGTCGTGGAAAGAGGTAAGAGATATTGCTCCATGGCGGAAAAGGGTTGCATGTTCACGTCAGCAAAGGTTTGTGCAACCCTCTCTCACCAGGGAGCATGACCGCTTCCTGGCCAGCACACCTCTTACTGCAACCACTTCCTCCTGGGGCAGCTCGCCATCCAGATATTTCATTGATAAGAGGAATATATGAATTATGTGACAATCTCAGTAGAATTATTATTTTTAAAGGGATTTTTTTCTGGGGGAAAGAGGTCAATCTTAAAATAATCTGTTCCCCATCCCATCCCAAAATACCAGGTGTGTGTATCCTGAGAAATTATAGGATGCTTGGGAAAAATAGAAAAGAAGAGGCAAGAAGAAATAGATATTTTGGAAGGAATATTTGCCTTGTTAGAATGCTGAAGAAAACCTGTCACCACATGTAGGTTCCACAGGAAGATATAATAGAGTTTATAGAAGATATAATATAGCTATTTCTCTATAATAATTTTAACTCCGTTTCCATAAAAAGTATTGTATAATAGAAATGGAGATTTTATACTATTTTTAAACATTCATAGTACTGATATATGTATACTCACATACATATAGATAGCTCTCATTTAACAACAATTCATTTAATAACGAAAGTTATAGTGGTGCTAAAAAGATGACTTATAGACTCGCAGTTATGACTGTCACAGTGTCTTAATGGTTATGTGATCAAGATTCCATCACATATTACAATAGTTGTAGCACCCCACAGTCACAGGATCAGCATTTATAACTTTTCCATTTGACTTCCAACAAGTAAAGTGAGGAAGTCATTAGAAAGCGACAAGTCACCCTCACATGAAATCTCACTTAATGACCATGGATTGGGGTTTGGGGGTTGTTGTTGTTTTTGAAACAACCGCAAATGGGACTACCAGAGCTGCTAATTTTGCTAAGGCTTGAGCAAAATATGGCAAAGTAATAAATGTTTAAAAAGAAGTTTAAAATGTTTAAAAGGAAGCAGAGAAGCTAACAAAGATTTATTTCGTGATAGAAACAAAGAGAAAGTTTGGAATTCTTCATAAATTAGTAAGCTGTCTATAACTCTTGAATTCATTGCCACTTCTTTGTGATCTCCATGCAATAGTGCATGCAAGAAAAGTTATAGGATCTTTTCCATCTCTAGCATATTTGGATCTGCTTCTTTAACTAGAACATTTTTGTTCTAGTTGCAGAGTCCAAAATATCCAGTTATGGTTGTTAGATGTACTTTTGTAGTATTTTAGATAGCTCATATGAAATATAAGCATGCTGAGATGAATTACAATCGTTTGGTATTATAGGATTATATCAGGCTGTAAGATTTACAGAACTGGCCATTATCAGAGTATAGTTTCTATTTTGTGTTTGGAATATAAAAGTACCGTTGAAGAACCAAAGAAGAGACTATTATTTCACATTATTTCTCTCTCTCTCCCTCCTTCCCTCTCTCCCTACCTACTTACCTCTCTACCTCCCTACCTCCCTCTCTCTCTCTCTCTCATACACACACACACACAAACACACGACAAATCCATCTTAAAAAATTTCCAGTGAATTTAGCAGAGTAATATTCTACATAATTTTCAGTGTCTTTAATTTATGAAGACTGAAGAATTTTCCAGCTTTCAAACCAGCACTAGTTTTGACCTTTCAGTTACTGTGAGCTCAGCAAAAGATTGCTGATTAATTTTACTACTAAAATGGTAGCTGGAGTGTTCATTCCTTTTTTAATAAATAGATCCATTTTAATACTGCTGCTGACTTAGATATAATAAAATGTTCTTTGCATTTAGCTTCCACTGTATTAATAATTGCATTTGTATTAGCAGCTTGCAACAAATGATTTTGGAACACTCAGCTAATTTGCATTAAATCAAATACACACCATCATCTATTTTGTCTTATTCATGGCACTTACTAATCCCATAGGGCAAACCTTCTTATTCACAAGTCTGAACACATGGGTATATGCAACATGTTTTGTAGGACCTTTTTACAAAATATTATTTTACATTGTTGCCACCTACTTGTACAGCTACTTGAGAAATCATATGGGATAATGAAGCATTCCTTATCTGAGACTGGATGAAGAAATGATTCTTTGTAAACAAGTACTTCAAATCCTAAATGATTGGTAGCAAAGTATGAAAAATTCAATTTCTATATGTTACAAAACATAATACTTTATATGCTTGATTATTTATTTATTTAAATCTATAGCACCTTTATTATTTTTGTAAGTAACTCAAGGCAGCAATCGTACCTAATATTCCTTCATCCTCCTTTTTGCCTCACAAAAATATATTGTTAGGTTGACCCAAAGGCACCTAGTTATTATATTGTTTCAGAATCTCATCTGATATATGACAATCTTTAGAAATATTGCTTATGATCAGTTGAAGTTTTACTATTCAAATATATAGATTTAAGTCACTAAGTATATACATCAGAGGTGGGTTTCACAAGTTTCTGACTTGCTCTGAAGAACTGGTAGCACAAATTTTGAGTATTCAGAGAACCAGTAAATACTACCTCTGACTGGCCCCGCCTCCATCTATTCTCTGCTCCCGAGTCCCAGCAGTTCAAGAGAAAATGGGGATTTTGCAGTAATCTTCCCCTGTAGTGGGAACGGAATGAAGATTTTACAGTATCCTTCCCCTGCCACGCCCACCAAACCACGCCCTCCAAGACATGACATGCCCACCACGCCATACTCACACAACCAATAGTAAACATTTTTGAAACCCACCACTGATGTATGTGTGTGTGTACATATTATCACTGAGGGGTGTACTCGCTTTTGTTGCCAGCAGTTTAGACATTAATGGCTGTGTGTTGCATTATTTTGAGGGAACAGCACATTTACACCATTATACAAGCTATATACTCACTACTTTACATTGTAGCCAAGTGTCACTTCTGCAGTGTTGTCACGTAAAAATATATATAATGTTACATCATATAGTGAGAATGAGAAATTACCCTATAATCTTTTATAAATCTGAGTATTTTCAAAACTAAATATTATTTAAGATAGCTGCATGCCAACTCATATTTATTTACTCTCTTTAAGAAGCAATATAGACAATAAAGACATAAACAATATAGTGTGTAGTGTGTAGTATAGTACAGTATAGTGTGTAGTGGACATTATCTTGCAGCATCTGTTTAATAATTCCTTTAAAAGCCTATTGGAAATACTGGAAATTAAGCCTGACGCTTTTTACACTTTCCTGTAGCTTGTATGAACAACATTCACACACACTACAGTATTACCATGATTAGTGAATGTTTGATCACTTAATCTTTTAATGCTACAATACAAAATAAATCTTGAGGTAATGGGCATTTTTCTGATAAATATGTAACATATGACTTACTGCAATTTAAATATGTCCTAATCATTTTTTTTACAAACCTTGAATCCATTCTAATTAAATTACCATTTAAAATCCATATAAGAAAGAAATCAAAGAAGACAAACCCTTATTTAATCATAATGATTTTGTGATGATGTATAGTACTCGTAAGAGGTTTTTAAGGCATATCTTTCAGATGTATAGAACAACAAGCAGTAGATTATAAAATTGTACTGCATTTTAAACGTAATTTTAAATTAAATTCAACAAAAAATTAAAACATTGATATGCTTTTTTCCCCAAAACTTTTTCATAGCTTTTCTGCCAAGAAACCACTTTTCTATTTTGCGGTTCTACAAACTAACCACAGTCTTTGGCTTTTCTGTTTATAGAAGTCTTTGTTTGTACCTTGGGTTTCAAATTCATTACTGCAGTCAAGTAGTTCAGAGCCTGGTGCAGGAGATAAAACCTTTGCAAATGAAGAGAGAATCCATTTTCCGTATACCTCAGGCCACATAAAATTGATTGCAGTAATAAAATGACAGCACCTTGTAATATACTGACGGCTTTTTAATTTGAAAACTAGCTTGTCTGATTCAAAGCTTGTTTAAAGCTAATTTATGCTTGTGTAATTTTCAGCTGAATTCTGAGTAGAGGATGATATATGAAAACTGATAGAGTTAACATACTATATTCAAATGTATTGTTATAGAAAGATATTTTCTTTATTTTTTCAAGTAGCAAGTTTTTCAATATGTGTTTAATGTTTAAATTAAACATTAGCATCTGTATGGAATACTAGAGCCACCATTCTTTAAAAGAATTATAGTAAATATTAAGAATTTTAAAGCTACAGAGGAGTAGAAATAGATTTGTTGAATCTTCATGCATAAAAATTTGAGGTAAGAGGGAGGAAGTAAAGGGGAAGAGCAAAATGTCCCAATCCTTTTCTGTTCAGTCTTTAGCTGTGCAGTTCATATCCCAAATCTGCACTGCTTTCAATCCTGTTTTTATAAAAATGCTGTTTTTTCTTCCACTGAAATATTACTAAAAAGCCTTTGTAAATCTTGAATATGGCTCTCAGGATTTGAAACTTCCCTTTCTCTTTTCTTTTCCCTTTCCCTTTTCTTTCTTGTAACAATAGAGCTGAGCCATGCCCAATTTTCCACTTTTAATTATTGAAGATATTTAGGAATTAAAGATTGAAATGCTTAGTTCACATTGTTTAAAATATTTGCGGATATCAGAAAACCTGATCAGTGCCTACAATCAAGGTGATGAGCTAACAGCAACATTTCTGATCATTCCAAGGAACTGATTTTAACCAGCCAACATATAGGCTTTGTGCTGATTTGTATTTTTTAGCTTTCTTTTTAATTGCCACAGCAGTGCTGCAAGATAGGATCAGTTGCCAGTTGACTCAACAAAATAAGAGTAATTTCTTTCCAGGAATTATTGCTTTGTCCCCAGAAAAGCTGGAGAGATATATCCTTTAGATAGATAGAAAGAAATGATATTCATAAAGACTTTAAGCTGAATTTTGTGTAGGTTTATTTCACAGATGAGATTTTGTTGCATTAGCTCAGAACAGAATTATTATCCCAATGAGAGATATGCCATGATAAATAGAAAAATCTTACATTTTTCAGTGATTTGCATGTCCTTAAATATATGCTGATAGGGTGTTAGCAAGAAATATGAACATTAGTTCCTGGAGATCCCCAAGCAACAGAAAAGATAACCCTATATATAGAAATGTGAAAGGGTTATTGTGCATGATTCATTATGTTTGCTAAGTAATTGGTCGACCAAACTATTATCTTAAAACTTACTCCCATTTAAGGATTTTTTAAAAGGAAATATTGTAATTAATTTTTCTATATAGAAGAAATGTTAAACATTAGAAGCACATACTTTACATTCTTTGCAGGGGTATCTAATATAACTTGATAATGATCATTGCAACAGGCAAGAGTAGCTTAGGCAAAGATTAATATATTTATTCAATTTTTTATATAGATTAATAAATTCCATTTTAAAGCTTATAGAGGAAGCAGAGTTGTTTTGAATTCTTATCATAAGTACAATGGAAATTTAAACACAGAGGTTAATTAGTTACAAAATAAAATACAAAATATGCTGAGCGAATCTGTATTATTTTGATATTCTGCTACACCTATCTCTATCTAATTTTCTTTTCCTAAAACATAACCTAAGCTTGAATAGTTTTGGATATAGATTACCATATGAAAGAAAATTTATGTTGAAACCAACATTGAGTTATTTTTATCAGACTCCTTCCAAAAAAATAGATGAAGTCAGATACCTAAAGTTAATGTGTGCATAAAATGGAAAAACTAGTTTTGATCTTGGAGCAATGTTCCTTACCAGAAGATTCTTTTGGAATGATTCTGGTAGATTGTAAGGAATCTAGGAATAAAAGTGAGTTGTGAATCGCAAAACTTGAAACTTTTCTTCAAATGTTACAGTCATAGGAAATATTTGGAAATTAGATATGAGCCCATTACTCCCTTGCTTTTTTGCTTCAATATTGCATAATTAGATGATGTAGCAATCCAAGTTGCCTGCTATCCTTCCACCAATTTATAGACAGAATGACACAAAACAGTTCTTTTCCTCTTCATATTCTGTGTCACTAGAAGAACAAATTTCCCAGCACCTTCAAACTTCATTGTGGTATATAGATTCTTGAAATCCAAAAGGAGATAATGGTAGACCAAACTATACTGGACAATTTTTGCGTGGAATCCAATCTTCCTTTTTAAGGAAGGTTTTTGAGAACCTAATTATAGAGAAATTGCAGAGGATCCTAAATAAAATGGATTATCTGAATACCTTTCAGTTAGATTTCAGGACTAGATATAGAACTGAAACAATGTTGGTCATGGTTTTAGATGGCCTTTGGTAGACATGGGATGGAAAGAATACATCCATCTTTGTTCTACTTGATCTTCGATAGCATCAACCATGGTATTGTTCTGGGACAGCTGCACGGGGAAGGTAGAATGTATTTTGTTGATTTTCCTCTCTTCTTCATGACAAGTAGTAGTATTGTTGGGAGCAAAAGTTCCTACTTTGTGAATGCCATAGGGTTTGTTAATTTCTCTGCTCCTGTTTAATATCTACATGAAGCAGGTTAGTAAGATCATCTGTAACCATAGGGTGAGTATGCTAATGATACCCAACTATATAACTATCCCTGGTAAAGTAAGCAATGCTATTGATGTCATTTTCTTGATGCCTCATGATTATAAGAGAAAAAAATGCAGTCTCAGTCTTCCTTGGACGTACTTGCCAAATAGCAACTTTACAGCTTTTTATGGTTAATCATTACCATGATGAGCTATGAACATGATTTCAAACGGTGAGCCATTGATTTAGAATTGCAAGCAGCTTTACTAGTTTGATATATAAACATGTTCCTAAATTATTCTGCATCTTTTCTCCAACGAGACAGTTATTTTAGTCACATAACAATCCCAAAATTATTTTTCAACAGATTCAACTACTCCAAATTAAAATTACTTAAGGGAGATCCTGAAGGATTCCCTTTGAACAGAGACTATTTTCACAGTGGAGCAATGTATGTTATTTTGTATTGTTACCTCTGTGTTAATACTCAGAAGGAATTACCTCCATTCGATAGTAACAAGGTATTATTGTTACTAAATATCTTGATATCCCAACATGTTTTATCTAAAGTAGTTATTAGCAGATCAATGCTGATCTGATTTTACTTCTTGGACCACAGCTAAATAGTTTGTAGTATGCACTACAGAATGTCGAATGTCATAATATTTATTCTAATCCTTTTTATATACTTTAGAACGTTTTTAATGTTTATTCTAAATAATTATGACTTCCTTGTTTTATTTACTAATCAATGACTGAATAAAAATTGCTTGATTGGTTTTTAGGAAAGCTATTGTTTGTTGTCTTTTTTAAATTTCTCAAATACCCACTATTTCTGACAGCATAAAAGGTCACTTTCTCTTATTTGACCACAGATAGTTCATATTCATGCCTATCTGATGCTATGAGCATAGATCAATGGTCTGAAAATCAAATATTACAATAATGTTAGGTCTTATAGGTAAAGGTAAAGGTTTCCCTCACACATATGTGCTAGTCATTCCCGACTCTAGACAAAGAGCCAGCACTGTCCGAAGATGTCTCCATGGTCATGTGACTGGCTTGACTAAATGCCAAAGGCGCACAGAACGCTATTACCTTCCCACCAAAGGTGGTCCCTATTTTTTTACTTGTATTTTTAAAGTCCTTTCGAACTGCTAGGTTGGCAGAAACTGGGACAAGTAACCGGAACTCACCCTGTTACTCAGCACTAGGGATTCGAACCGCTGAACTGCTGAACTTCCAATCTACAAGTTCAGTGTCTTAGTCACTGAGCCACCACATCCCCCAGTTCTTAGAGTTTTTCTAAATATATTTATCCAGGTAGATCATAGAGTTGTGATGAAAAGTCTGCTTGACAGTCAAGTTTACTAATAATATTGCCTTACATAACTAAACATTCACCTTCTGAAGAATAAGAATATACAGTAAAAGTTTTCTATAGACTGAGGATTAGCTTATAAAAGGCTACTAAACTGAATTAGGCCATAATAAGAAGCACTTCTGCTGCTTCTTGTAACACCTACTTGTTACCCTTCTCTTTACTGTTTTATCAGAACAATGAATTTTGGTTGATTTAGGAAGGTGTTGTAAGTTATTAGTATGAATTATACTATAGGAAAAGCTAATCCATTCAGTGGAGAAATTGTATATCAAGAGATGGAAAATTAGCAATACTCCGCATCATTGCTAACTGAAAAGTTTGTACCTTGAATCAAACCAGGAGCATGTTCTCTTTGGTTTCTTTTTTTTTTCTTTTAACACAAGTATTTAAAAAAAGAATATAATCCCACATATATGTTTTTGCACCATTGTTTTTTTGGAAGCAAAATTATGGGTCATAGAGCTACATTGCTGTCTTCTGAGAACTGTATATGTTGATTTTTGTACATCTGTAAAAGTAGAACCATATTTTTTGGAGTATAAGATGCACTTTCCCCCTCCCTTCTAAAAAAGTGGGTGAAAATTTTGGTGTGTCTTATAGACCAAATACGGCCCCGTTTTTGGGCTCTTGTACCCTCCGTGCATTGCATTTTTGTCCTCCCCAGCCCTCAGAAGCACTCTTCCTGCTCTGCAGACCCATTTTTAGGCTTTTGAACCCTCTGTGTGTTGCATTTTTGCCCTCCTCAGCCCCCAGAATCACTCTGCAGGCAAAAAATTGAGTGCATTTTTGGTGAAAATGGAACCCACAGAAGGTTCAGGAGGCCAAAAATGGGCCTATTTTGGAGAAGAATGATTGGAGAAGGATGATAAGAATAAAATAGATTGCTTTAGCTATATTCAAAATAAAAGGAAGAGAAAGGAATATAAGTGCTAAGTGAAGATAGCAAAGCATTAAAAAGAACTTCTCACCCCATTATCTCTTAAAAGGTTGAATTATTCCACTAGGTAATTCTGAACAGGTAGAAGGTAGACGATTGAAGTATGAAATTCTTATGAACATACTAAGGGATTCGGAATTATTTATTTCAAATAAACTTAAATCTTCAAGGCAAGATACTGAGGAACTTGTTGGTAGCCTGGTTGATACATTATCCATTAGTAATTTTGGAAAATGAATGAAGCCCTACACAAGAATTGTCAGATGTCCCCAGCTCCAAAAAGGAGAAAAGGCACTAGAATAGATCTCAAACAAATTACTTTGTAAGTACCTTAAAAATAGTATGTGCTAGAAATCAGCATAAATTTATTAAGAACGTCTTGACAATATTTTACTTTTATCATTGTGCAATCCTTAGGAGATTATGGGAATATTTTTTCCTACAGCAAATGCTTCCAAGCTAGTAAAATCTGCCAGAATAGATTAAACAGCGCCACACAGGAAATATGCCTTCTCTTCTGTGATAACTATTGTCTTGAATGTTATTCCTCCAAAGATCCATGAAGTTACCAACTATCCTCAAAAATATGACCATTCTCCCAAGCTTCTTGTATAGCCTAAATCAATCACATTAGGGAATATGAGTGAGTGAGTTATTTATTTATTCTAGTATAAATAGTTCTGAGCTTAAATGGACTCCAGAGGATGGTAGAGGACAGGAAGGCCTGGAGGAACATTTTCCATGGGGTTGCGATGGGTCAGATACGACTTCACAACTAACAACAACATAAACAGCTCAGAATCATTCTGGGCTCAGGTGACTTCTAAATCTTATCCATCAATAAATTACTTCCCAGATTATTCTATGATTTTCTGATAAATAAGTAATAGTCATTAAATATAGTCTGGATAAAATAATAATTAAATGAACATACTATAATCATATCCAAGGAGTGCTAATTAAGTGTTCCTCATCAAACTGGAATGAAGTATTAAACCAGAAAATTCAGACTTGATGCCTGCACTTTGCCAAAATTGTATTAAAAATCTGGATGAAAAGATAGAGAAAATGCTTATCAGATTTGCAAGTAATACAAAATACCTTATAAGAGAAATAAAAGTAAAAACAAGCTTGTTAGTTTTTATTTATTCTGTATAGGTCATTCTGTATTCTCCACTATAAGTAACTATATTCAGTTCTAGCATCACACTTGGAGAAAGGTTCACATAAATTGGAACAGATTCAAAGAAGAGCAGCAATCATGATCAGGTGATTAAAAACTAACTCTCATGAAAAAAATGAAATTGAAGAAACTGGAAAGGTTTAGCCTTCTGAAAAGAGGATGGAGAGAGAGATATGATAGCAGTTTTCATATTCCTACAAAACGATCAGAGAGAAGATCAAGGCTTCTTAATATCACTGACTATAGAACCCCAAATTTTGTAGAATACAAACTGTAAACTCTGTAAACTTAGAAATTTTCCAACATCAAGGGTGAGTAAAAAACAGAACCAGATGTGATTCCTTTCACTGAGTGTCTGCAAATAGAAGCTGGAAACCAATCAGGAACTAATTTGGATTGTGGAACTCAGCAAAGAGTTGGACTCGGTGTCATACATGTTTTTAATGTCATTAAAAACAAATTAACAAAAAAACATAAAAGCATTGATCATAAAATGGGCGGCATATAAATATAAATAATAAATAAATAAATAAATAAAATAATGTACACAATAAGAATGCAGTTATTAACACAGTTCATTTAAATAGGCAGTCTCCTCTAGGTGCTATTGTTATACTACTTAGATGAACAAACATGCCTTTAATTATTAGGCTACCAATTCTTTTTTCAGGAAGATTAATCATATACTTCTTTTACAAAATAAATTTCCCTTCTGTTCCATTCATAATGCTGTTATTTAAAAAAAAAGATTTAAAGCAAGTCAAGTTTGTTTTATAATAACCATTTAACAGCAGTTCATAGGAACCAATATTGTCCTGCAAGTTAATTTATGATTATATATGTTAAAACTGAGGTAGCTGAATGAGAAAGATGTTCATTTTAATACAAATTGCTTCAACCTAGATTTTCACAAATTCAAAGCAATTTTATTTAACCTTTTCATAATCCTTACTTTTCATTAAAGTACACTTAGACCTCTATTTTGTTTCTTGAAAAGGTATTTAATACACAACTTAGTGTCATTTGTATTATATCAGAAGATTAACTTTACAAGCTGGGCTATTAATCTGAGTAGCTCTACATATTGACCTATGAAAGAGCATAATTGTTAGCTTTTAATTAAGTCAATTAATTGTCAGAGTTTGATGAATTTATTATTACAAGGAAATTAAAGGCAAAGAGAAATCAGCATTTACTGGTCAAAAATAATATTTTATGGAATTTTATAGTGTGCTATATTTATATTAATTAAGTTCCTATTGTACAGCAACTAAAATAGAATAATAAAAACTAAAAATGAATTCTTTATTCTGATTGATAATTTTACAAAATTATCTAGATAATTTTAGGTTACAAGGACAACAATCACTCCTCTCATCTTTGGTAATAAAAATAGAAGCAGCCAATTTAGTACAACAGAGACCATTCTGGGAAGGTAGTTCACTTTCAGCTAGATGGATGCTTTGTTTCTGACCATGCCCACAACACATATGCTGTCAAATTTCATATACTCTCAGCTCCAAAATACTCCTGGAATAAACTTTGATAAAATTAAATATGAAAAAGTGATGTGTTGTGTGTTGTCCCCTGCTGTTTCTGGAAACATTGGAATTCAAAGCTATCCAGTAAAATGAAGGGCAGAAAAAGGCCACTATTTTCTGCCCTCCATTTTACTGGATAGCTTTGAATTTATTTGGAGAATAGTGAGAGCTCATGGATTTTGTTGAAAAGTATTTAGCTTTTGGTAAAGAATGCTAAGGAAAAAGTGCTTTACATTGGGTTGTTTTAAACTCCTGAACTGTGACCTGACTTCAGTAGTGCCATTGACTTAATAAGGTACAATCAAAAATCTGGAATGTTTGTCTTCAATTAACCAGGTTCAAAACCAGCAAAATAAGGTTTCTGCTTTAGTTTATTATAAAAAGAACATGCCAGATATTGGGCAGACACAAGTAAGTAATGTGGAGCAGAATGATCACAATTCCTATTTTCATTTCACATTTTGCCACTTTTTCCATTCAGGTGTAAATAGGGAAAGTATCAGTAGAAAGACATCAATTTTAACTTACAGTGAACTCATAGGCAGTATTTTATTTATTTTATTTATTTACTTGTTTTATATGCCGCCCTTCTCCCGAAGGACTCGGGGCGGCTCACAGAAAAGATAAAAAACAGAGGAAAAGTATTA
>JANHFM010006542.1:14418-30816 GCA_032468115.1 Grayia smithii
ACAAAATAAATAAATAAATAAATAAATAAATAAATAAATAAATAAATAAATAAATGTTGATGTGAATCAAAGGAATCTCATATAAAACTATCCAGCTCATTCTGATAGCAAGCCAAAATTTCATGCAGCAGTTTTAGAGCAAAGGGCAAGTGACAAGATTTTCTGATCTGGAAAATAGAATTATAGTCTTGGTTTTCTTTTTTTAAATCTTATATTTAACTTTGGATGGAAAGTTAAATAATCTTATATCTTGAAATCTCAATCGGCAATAGATACTGATAGCATTTTTTACTTTCCTGATTTTATTTTTAATTCTTTTTAAATATTAGCCACGAGTACCTCAATTTTGTCTTAGTCTTTAGATGGTGGGAGATATACTACCATGAAACAGATTTCACACATTGACAGTAATCTTATTATCTTTTGTGGGTGTTTAAACTACATGGGATCTGTAGCTTAATTTGGCCAATTTTAATGCTTCTTCCCATAGGAATAATATCCCAATAGGGATGTTGTATATAATTTGACATTAAGAAAGGGAATGTTCAGGTTTATCTATCCTCAAATGCCTGCTCAATTCCATTATTCAGTGTAAACATTTATATGCTGGGATCTCTTAACAATTCAGTATATGTCTTTCTTACTGCGCCTGCAGCTATACCCCACATACTGTCACAAAGGACAAATATATTTAATTCACTACTTCAGCAAGTCTTGCTCAACCATGTTAAAAAAAAACTTGAGAAAATAATATTGCAGTTTGAATCCAATCTGAACATTTTCTGAAATATAACCAGCTAGAGCCATGGTGGCACAATGGTTAGCATGCAGTATGCAGGCTAATTCCGCCAACTGTCAGCAGTTCAATTCCCACTTGCTCAATGTTGACTCAGCTTCCATCCTTCCGAGGTCAGTAAAATGAGGACCCAGATTGTTGGGGGCAATATGCTGACTCGCTTAGAGAGGGCTGTAAAGCACCGTGAAGCGGTATATAAGTCTAAATGCTATTGATAGTGCAATGTAACCAATTGTCAAGTTTTGGTTTTATTATTCTATGCCATTTTGGAGGAACGGAAGACAACTGTTAAGCAAATCATTAAATGGGATAATTTTGAGACAATGGAAAGTTTTATCCCCCCAAATAAGTGAACCTCACTGAAGTATAGTACGTAATTCTTGACTTACATTTACAAAATCTATTGCTAAACAAGACAATTGTTAAGTGAGCTGTGTCCAATTTATGACCTTTTAGCCACAGTTGTTAAGAGAACCATTATAGTTGTTAAGTGAATCAGGCAGTTGTTAAGTGCATTGACTTTGCTAGTTGAAAGCTGGCTGGGAAGAGTACAAATGGTGATCACATAACTCCAGGACACTATGTCATAAATACATGCCAGATGCCAAGCACTGGAACTTTGATCACGCAATTGTTGCAGTCTCCTCATGGTCATAATATGTGTGAAAACCGGTCGTAAATCAATTTTTTTCAGTGCCATTATAATTTAGAACCATCACCAAACGAATTGGGTAGTTCTTTACCCATATACAGAAGTTTCATGGGTTATGTTTTTTTTAAAGATAGTCTTTTTTTGCTTTTGCATCTGTGTTTTTCATTATGTTGTATGATGAAATTAAGGCAATTTCAAATATTATTGTATGATTGGATCAATTCTGAATTGTTAAATGCATGTGTAAATCAATTTTAAAATGTTAAATCTGAGTTTTTGCATGAAGAAAATACAGTGAAATATTTCTCGCCAAGTGTTTCTACCTGCCATAATGGGTCAAATGCAGAGGTCTTAAAGCTGCCAAGATATGATGGCTGGAGAATTCTGGAAGTTGAAGTCCACAAGTCTTAAAGCTGCCAAGTTTGAAGATCTCTGGTCTAATGGAAAGAAACAAGCCCCAACCAGCTATGGATGCACTTAAGATCTTTAGAGCAATCCTTTCTATTCCATTGACATTGATGAACAATTGATTAAACTCAATCAACTTGCTATCTTTGCTCTCTCTTAACATTTTGCCTGAAGAATATGAACCATTTTATGTGCTTGAAAATCCCCAAAGACTCACTAAGTAAGAATAAACAAAACAAATTAGTGTAGCAATGGGCAAATCTCCAAAGGAATGACTCAGAGACATAATACAACAGAAGTAAGTTATGTATGCAAAAAGAGAGAGACAGACAAATGCATTAGGCTGGTGGCAATTCATTATGTTTTTCTTTATGAAGGGCACACATAAGAAATGACTTGCCTCGCAGGATGTTAGGCTGGGAATTTAGAAGCCAAAACTTGGCTCCAGGATTCCTTGCATTATACAAAACTACTATGCATTTTATGTGCTTCCTTTTCCAATGGTCAACATTATTTGGAAGCATGTCTCTCTTAACAGAATGCATTTTGAATTGTCCTTTCCTGAACAAATGCATTTCTCCATGCAAATGCTAAGAAATGAACTGCAAAATTTCAAAAGAAATGTCCAACCTACAGGTAGTCCTCAATTTACAACCATTTGTTTAGTGACTGACATTAGAGCAGCCAGAAAAGTAACTTACAATTGTTCTTCGCATTTACAAGCATCAAAGCATCCTTACCATCATGTGGTCAAAATTTAGCCGCTTAGCAACCAGCATGTATTTACGATGGTTGCAGCATCCTGGAATCATCTGAATGCCATTTATGACCTTCCCAGCTAGTTTCCAACAAGTAAAGTCAATGGAGGAAGTCAGATTCACTTAATGAGCACATGATTCACTTAACTGCAGTGATTTGCTTAACAGCCATAACAAAAGACATAAAATTGGGAATGACATTTAACCTTCCTTATCAACCAAAATTCTAGTCTTAGTTATGGTCCTAACTCAAGGACTATCAGTATAAGTATCTTTATATACAGGATAAATTCGGGAAATACAGATTGGGTAAGTTATAATTGATATCTTGACTGAATGGACTCTCCCTTTTGGGAAAGTGTCATTCTTCTCATTGTCAGAAAAATACTTCTTCATTTGGAATTCCCTCAGATGTCAAATCCATTTGCTGCTTCCAAAAGAGTATATGATGCAGATCACAACAAAAGAGATGTTTCTGCTGTCAAATTATTCTACTTGAATATTTTTTTTCCCTTTTTCTCTTCAGTTCACTCCCAAAACAATTGTCCTATGATTCCCAGAGTTGTTTAGCTCTGTTTTCACTCTGAAAGTAAATATATACCATAGTTTTAAAAATTATGGTCACTTATAAGTGGATTAATTTAAGGACTTTGTCCACTTAGGTAGATTTAGATTGTTGAGGCTCACTCTAGAACCACTCTAGGCTCAGCATTTCACCATAAAGAGCAGCACCCCCCAACTTTTTGGGCACCAGGGACCAGTTCTATGGAGAGAGATTTTTCTGTGGACTGGAGGGGGTGTGGTTTTGCATGCTGCCTGGATCCCGTGGATGAGGCTTCACTTATTTGTGGGGCCCATTTCTGGCATGCCTCAGCCCAGTGCCAGTCCCTGGACTGGGTTGAGGACCCTTGATATAGAGACTGGAGCCTAAAAAGTTTCACTCTATATTTCTGTTGATTCTCCACGTTTTTTGATTTAGCAATTTTCTGTATGTCAGAAAGCCTACCTTTTTTTTCATGCGAGGACATGTGACTCCAATTTGGAAGGATAGAAAGAAGCATCTTGTGTACAATTATAATATTCAACCCAATATCCTTTCAATCTGCTATTTCTGCTGAGACTAGAACTTGATATTAATAGATCAGACTGCCTTGATTTATTACTTGAAGTAATCCAATGACATTTTGCATAATTTGCACCATCTGCATATGTTATTCATCTCATACTATGCTTGCAAAATGTATGTTAAGAAAAAACTGTGTGTTAAGTCACAAAAAAACAAACCAAACCCCTCTCTAAGGATTCTAGTCTCTCCTAATTCAGCTTGAATCTTCTTCAAATTGTTCTTTTTCTCTTTACAGGCTTGAAGAAAGTGCAAAAAGCACCGAACCACCCACAGAAATAACACTGCTAGCTTCTTCCCCTTCCCCATCTCTTCTTTCTCCCCACTCCCTCCTCCCCCTCCCCTTTGTCCTTGTCCTTCCACCTCTCCCTCCACTTTCCCTCCCCCTTCTACTTGTTCTGACCTAGGCTTCCTTAGAAATTAAACAGCACAAATGTAGTCCTGGCAAACCTCTTTAATTCATGCGGCTGTAAATTACTTTCATTTACAGTCTGCAAGGCTTGATAAACAGTCTTTCAGAGGAGTGTTTACAAACACCTACCTTATCTCCCTTGGAATGCTGCCAGAGAACTAATTGCCAAATGCAGGGCAAGGCCAAACTTAGCACAGAGTCAAACAGAACTTTTCCAGAGCTATTACGGACCAGATGAACTAACTGCTTCCTGCAAAATCTCACATCCTATTCGCTTATCTTTTATGGGAGGGGCCAATCATCTCCATGCCTTACTCCCAAGTCAATCGTTTCCTTAATTGTTCCTGTCTCCTAGCGGCTCTGCACATGTGCACACTGGGAATAGGCTCACGCTGTTCTTCTGCCTCACTAATGTCAGACTCCTGAGACAGCAAAGAACTACCAGGTGGCCTTGGCCCCCTCTCTGCCTCCAACTTAGAAACATCGTCTGAGCCTTCTCCAGACTCCAGGACTGGCCCACATTCCTCCCCAACCTCCTCACTGTCCAAATCTGCTGCCAGCTCTGCTGGCCACTTGCGGACCACAACATCCATAGAAAAACTTATCTCCATGGAACTAGTCCCTGGTGCCCAAAAAGTTGGGGACTATTACATTAGAATATAGAATAATAAAGTTGGAAGGGATCTCAGAAGTCTTCCTCTCCAACCCCGTGCTCAAGCAGAAGACCTTATATCACTGGTGTCAAACTCGATCACGTCATGTGATGTATCACGATGTTTTTTGCCTTTGCAGAGCCAGGGTAGGTGTGGCCTGCATGTGATGCATCTGGCCCGTGGGCCACCAGTTTGACACTCCTGCCCTATATCATTTCAGACAAATGGTTGTCCGATCTTTTTTTAAAAACCTTCAGTGATGGAGCACCCTCAACATCTGAAGCCAAGTTATTCCATTGGTTAATTGCTCTCACTTAGGAGAGCCCTGACCCTGTGGAATGATCTACCCATGGAACTTCAGACCACCCCAGATCTTCACTCCTTCAGCAGCGACCTGAAAACGTGGCTTTTTCATCAATCAGGCTATGGCTGACCAATTTTTAATTTTTAAAATTATATTTAAATTAGATTTTAACTCTTATTATTATTGCCCCTTTTTAACTTTTCTAATATTTTAATGTTAAATGTTATGTTCTTATGTGTTATGTTTGGTCTGTATGTTCTTATGTCTTTTTTATGTTTTTATATCTATGTTTTTTACTGTGAGCTGCCCCGAGTCCTTCAGGAGAAAGGCGGCATAGAAATCTAAATAAAATAAAATAAAAAAATAAATTTCTCCTTAGTTCTAGATTGCTTCTCTCCTTGGTTAAATTTCCAACCGTTGTTTCTTCTCTTGCCTATTAGTGCTTTGGAAAATACTTGATCCCCCTCGTATTTGTAGGTGCCCCTCAAATATTGGAACAGGCTATCACTACTTCACTACAGTGAAACAGGAAAAAGACAATCAAATAATTATCTTTTGATTCTTCAAAGTTGAATTCTGATCTGATCCAGGATGCTGTACTACAATAACAAGTGAAGCAGAATTGGTGGCCTGGATGGACTATTCCTCCAACGTGAAAGACCTGAATGGAGAGAGGGCACCCATAAAATGAGAGAGCAGGAAGGAAATCCCTCTTTTCCCCAATTAAGATACCAGTGAGAATGAAAGTAATTCACAGAATAACAATAGAGCTGGAAGGGACTTTGGTGGTCTTCTAGTCGAAACTCCTGCTCAAGCAGGAGACCCTATACCGTTTCAGACAAGTCCAATTTCTTCTTAAAATTGATGTTAGGTTGATTGGTTTATAGTTTCCTGGGTTTGTTTTTTTCCCCTTTTTTGAAGATGGGAACATCATCAGCTCTTTTCCAATCCTCAGGTAGTACCCCAGTGCTCCAGAATTTTTGAAAGATATGCTACAATGGTTTTGAGATAACGTCTGCCAGCTCCTTCAGAACTCTAAGATACAAATCTGTCAGGTCTCATTGATTTATATTCGTCAAGATTAGACAGGTGTTCTCTTACCATTTTATTGCTTATTTTAATATTTACTTCTAGCCTGTCTTTTATGGTTATGTTTTTGGTAGATTGGGCTATAGTTTCTTTTTGTGTGAAGATTGATGCAAAGAATAAGTTAAGCAGCTCTGCTATCTCTCTACTGCCTGTTACTTCCTGCCACCTTCTCTCTTTAGTGGACCAACTGTTTTTTTGACCACTTTGTTATTTATATGTTGAAAGACACTTAAAAAAAATATTTTTGACTTCTGTTGCAAGTCTGCTCATTCTGAGCCTTTGCTTTCCTGACTTTGCAGATTTGTGCTATCTGCTGATATTCTGCATAAGTTATGTGTGCCTCTTTCCATTTTTTGTACTTTTCCATTTTGTATTTCAGTTTATCAGAGAGATCTTTGTGCAATCATACTGGTTTCTTCTTGGATTTCTTGTTTTTCTTTTTCAGTGGTATTGTGCTTGACTGGGCTTTTATGATAATATTTTTCAGAGTTTCCCATGCTTCCTGAGTTGTTTTCCCCTTTAGGATTTTCATCCATGGAATCTTTCCTAGGTTCTCTCTGAGTTTGTTAAAATTAGCTCTTTTAAAGTTTAAGACACTGGTTGGATTATGTTCTATTGCTTGTGTTTGCATTATACTGAATTCCAATATGATGTGGTCACTCTTGCTCAAAGTTCTGGCATGTTCAACTCTATCACTTTTTCTTTATTAGTAAAAATTAGGTACAGTATAGCTTTTCATCTAGTTCTCTCCTCTACTTTTTCAATGACAAAGTTGTCAGCTAGCTTGGTTAGGAATCTGTTTGATCTCACACTTGCTGCAGAGTTTGTCTCCCAGTTGATATCAGGGTAGTTAAAAGTCTCCCATTACTACTGTAGTATGTTTCTTACTTACATTTGTTAATCTATGATATAGATCAGGGGTGTCAAACACCATTTCATTGAGGGCTGCATCAGGGTTGTGCTTGATCTTGGGGGGCCGGGTGTGACCAGCTCAATGTCACTTGTGTCGGGGGCGCCTATGGTGGTCAGAGCACTCTGCTAGTGAAAATGGGCTCCCGAGCTCCATTTTGGCTGCGATGGCCTCCTGCAACCCTCTTCCAGTGAAAATGGAGCTTTGCGAGTGCCACCCGCAGCCCTCATGAGTTCCTTTTTCGGCTGCAATGGCCTCCTGCAACCCTCTTGTCAGTGAAAACGGAGCTCAGGAGGGCCACATGCAGCCCTCCCAAGGTCCATTTTCTCTGGCAGATGGATTGCAGGCCAGTCCTTCACTGTTTCCAGGGCAGTCCTGCGGGGCAGATCTAAGCACCCCATGAGTTTGACACCCCTGATATAGATATATATCTATATGATATACACACACATATATATGGACTATAATGTAGTAGTGAACTATTACTGCATAAATCACAGTGTTTATTATATAGATTCTTCTATAAGTAGAAAAGATCAGTTAACACTGCAAAAAAGTTATGGGCATGAACCATTCTTTACATGGAATAACTGGTTTTGGGTTGTCCATGCCCAGACTAAAACATACACTTCAGATGTTTTCTTTTCCACACTGGAATTGAAATGCTACTCTCCTTTGTAGAAATGTTTTAGTTATTCTGTCCTGTTTTACCTGCTGTGAGATTGCATTATCTTTTGAATGATCCTTTCTGGGCTAGTTCAACAGGAGGGACCAGTCCAGTTACCATAACTACTTGATAAAGTTGGGAGGAGTTTTAGAGCAAAGCAACAAGCATTTCAGGGGCAAATAGTACAGGCTTCTTTTTTTCATCACTGGAGGCTTCATCAAGCAGATTTCCTGCAAGAAAAAAGACCCGGAAAGACACTTATGGGCCTCCGGGCCTCCTTTTTCGTTGCCGGAGGCCTCATCAAACAGATCTCCTGCAAGAAAGAAGGCCTGGAGGGCCACACACAGCCCTCCAGGCCTCCTTTCTCATTGGCAAACCACTTGAGGATTGCATCCCTGTAGGCTTTGGCAGTCGTTTTCAAAAAGCCTTTGCTGGTAGGAGCCGAGCTTTGGAGGGAGGCATCCGCCCCTCCCATGCTCCGCTGGTGTCAACAAAGGCTTTTTGCAAAGGGCTGCCAAAGCCTACAGGAACGCAATCTCCCTGCAGGCTTCTGCAAGGAAATGGCAAACGGAGGGAAGGCCTGAATGAGCAAAGCCTTCCCTCTGTTTGCAAATGTCTAGGCCTCAATTCGCAGAGAATAGAGGCCTAAAGTACGAGATCATGCAAGACCAGTAGCACGAGATCCTGCACTACTGATCTCTTGGTACATTAGGCCTATGTTCTCTGCGAATGCATCAAAAGCCTGAAGCAATGAGGCAGGCAAAGAAACCGTGACAGAGAGGAGATCTTTGGAAGGTAAGTGAGTCTCCACAGGAGAAATGCCTGTGAAGACCTGGCCAGGGGTGGGAAATAGGCAGGGTGAATGTTGCAGAGCCTCTGCGATCATTTGTAAGAGCAAACAACCATGGTGCTGCAATACTCATACTTTTGGGACTTGTTTGTAAACTGTGTGTGTGTGTGTGTGTGTGTGTGTGTGTGCTTATCGCGTAACTTCAAACATTCGCTAAGGGAAGGCTCGTAACCAAGGGATTACCTGTAATTAAAATGCTCTTTAGAGTCCTTATAATTGTATTGTAATATTTGATTTTAGTAATGTTTACCAAGCTCCAATGTTCATTTTGGCTGAGTAAACTTATTTGCTTTATCTTTTTACTGAGTTCAAATAAAAACCTTTTATTATTGCATACCTTCAGTGCTGCAGTGGTTTGTCTGCTACACTATCAGTGACCTATGCTAATTATCTCCTTGCCTACTTCACTCTAAGGCAATCACCACAGATTAAATTACATGTTACATATTTATTGTTATAGTATTTATGTATACTTTTAATGTAGTATATTGGGTGAAGAATGGATTAGAAAGAGAAAGAATTGCTCCATTTTCTTGATGCCTTTGTTTTTCAAATCAGCCCTCTTTTGTTAAAAGAACATTTCCTCCTCCACTCAAATAAGGCTAATTTGCTTACTTGGGGGAAATTCTTTCAATTCATTTTGAGTGTCTACATCAGCGGTATCAAATTCAATTTCATTGAGGGCCCATCAAGGCTGTGGTTCATCTCAGTGGGTGGGGGCGTGGCCAGCTTGACACCACTCCCCAAACTGCTGGCCTGTTTCCTTTTTAGCACTGGATAGACCGGGCAAAAGGCATGCGGGCTGGCCCCTTACATTTTCCAGGACAGCCCTGTGGGCCGGATCCGGCCACATTGTGGGCTGGATATGGCCAACAGGCCTTGTGTTTGACACCCCTGGTCTACATTGACACTGCCCATTATGTACAATGCCTTGCTGAATGGCAGGTACGATAAAGGCAGCCAGGTTGGGAGGGATTTCTGCCTCCTGGGCCTCTTCTTGAGTCTGCTCACCCTCAGCCGATGTTACAGTGGCTGGGGCTTGGGCCTGATCTCCTTGGGCCATAGTATCGGAAAGAGGCCCAAAGAACTTTCCCCTGTCAGCTAAAGGCCTAGAGCTCTGAGCAGTTTCTCCATCCAGGGACCAGGCAGCTGGAATAACCTGGGAAGCCAGGGTGGCCGTTGCCTTCTGTGAAGTGGAGGCCTGAGCTGGCACAACCTCCTGTTGCAGTGGAGTAGGGGCAGTTGACCTCCTTGCGGCCTGCAAGGCCTTCTTGATAGCCTTGTTGCTGGAAATGGCCAGCCTTTCAGAGGCCTTGGAAGGCCCTTTGGCGGTAGAAGGGGCAAGGACAGGTCGACCCCTCTTAACTGCGCCCACCTGAGAGGGCCCTGGATCCTCTTGCAAGCTGGGCAAAGCCTGTTTGCCCTGTCTTTTACTGGTGGTGGCCATTTTGAAAGTCAGGCCCTGGAAGAAGGCCTCTAAATGCCACGAGGCGAGGCCTAAAGCTGCTGGGGCTGCAGTTGCTGGTAATCTGACCAGCTGCACCCCACCAAGTCAAGTACAATAACTTTACCTGTCCTAATGTTCATTCTATCAGGCTAAAACTGCATTTTTCAGCAGGCAGCCAGGAGAGGTAGTTTATATTCCTCATTGTTTGCAAAATGAGAAAAAAAAAGGGTATCTGAAAACACAGTTTTAAAATTAGAACCAGCCTATCTCTTCTCAGCTTCTTATGCCCTCAGGGCAAATGTATGTTTTAAATTCAACAAAGGCTATGACTAGGGCTCCCAGATTTGAGCTGCAAAATCACTAGAAAATAACAGTTCGATACTTTGGTATTCCTTTGCTGCAATTAGTGCTCCCAGTCCAAAAGGCTTGTTCTGTTTCCACCCCCCCCCCCCCCAATTTATGTTAAAACAAGAACAAGCTACTTTGTATATCCTGCTTTGATCCCATCAAACTCTGTAATGATTTTTTCTCTTCAGCCTTAATCTCATCACTGTTCTCCTATCAACTAGTTCACACAGATCCTACTTTAACCACTTAATCTTGGCTGTTTAACTATGGATCCATTTTGTTTTCAAATTAGGCAATTTGTCTTATCTTGGAATATTTTGAAAATTACTCCCCAAACCTTAAACCAGTTTCCAAAGCAAACCAATGGAAAGATCTTTCTGTTCAAGTAGTAGTGGTGAAATAGCAGTAAAGAGAATGATAGCAGTAGTAGGAAAATATCGTAGACACTGAGCCCTAAGTAAGTTAAAACTGGCTATATTCTATGATTTCCACCTTCTCAACGTACAGTTGAGTACAGCCAAAATTGTGGAAACCTTTTGGGGAAAAGTGTATATTTGAGGTTTGATGGTTAATAACACCACTTTTTTTTGGAGTTTCAAGATAATCATATTCCATTGCTGGAATGGCCTGGGAAGAGCCCAGACCTTAACCCAATTTAAAAACTATGGAGCCGACTAAAGAAGCTTGTTAGTCAAAAACGACCCAGTGATAAAACCCAGTTAATAGAAGCAAACATTCGATCTTGGTTTCACATTATAACAGCTGCTGAACTAAAAGACTTTGTTCACTCCATGGGTAGATGTTGTAAGGCCGTAATTCATGCTAAAGGATACTCAACTAAGTATTAACTGAGATGGTGACAATTTTTGTATATCTTGTTTTTTCTACGTTTCACTCTTCTTCTTGATACTGTAACTACTATTCTAATAGCAAAGCCTTCATAAAAGTTATTGCATTACATTCTTGATTAAATTATCTTTCCATTGATATATAATTTTATGGTAGTACTAAAGAAAAGTGGTGTTATGAACTAGTTTTAGAAAATACACTTTTTCCAAAAGGTTTCCACAATTTTGGCCACTACTGTAGCTTTAGAAACTTTTGGACATCAAGCCGGCTTGTTACTTTGACCTTGTTTATCTGTTCTTTTAATTTATATTTGCTCAAAGACTTTAATGAATGTTTACAGTCAAACATTTTGCAGCACTCCAACTAGAGATAAGAATGTACCCATTTTTCTTTTTTCTGTAGCTGGCTATAATTCCATCTGCTGACAACAGTGCTGCTATTGTATTGATGCTATTCAACATAAAGGGAGAAGAGAAGAGGATAAGAAAGAATTGGCTTTAAGGTAATTGTTCTACATAGTGCTTTACAGACATTGGTCCACAAGGCAGCACTGTTCATAAAGTCAAAATCACTTACAGTTTTTATGAAAATGCTAATGGATTTAGATAAGATTTAGATTTAGATAAGGGATGCAGTGGCTCAGTGGCTAAGACACTGAGCTTGTCGATTGTAAGGTCCACAGTTCAGCAGTTCAAATCCCTAGTGCCGCATAACGGGGTGTTACGTATCCCAGGTTCTGCCAACCGAGCACTTCGAAAGCACATAAAAAATGCAAGCAGAAAAATAGGGACCACCTTTGGTGGGAAGGTAACAGCATTCTGTGCACCTTTGGCGTTTAGTCATGCCGGCCACATGATCAGAGACGTCTTCAGACAGCGCTGACTCTTCAGCTTTGAAATGGAGATGAGCACCACCCCCTAGAGTCGGAAATAACTAGCACATATGTGTGAGGGGAATCTTTACCTTTTTAGATGGATTTAGAGGGGTGTATGCAAAAATCTTCATTTTCCTGAACTAGAAGCAAAATATTTGAAAGTGATATGTAGATTTCTGTCAAACACTGAATTTGCAAAGGGGAAAAAATAACATACCAAGACTAATAAGTTATCACAGATATCATAATTTAGAGGACACTACTTTCTATCTTAACAAGATTATTATCTGGGATATCTGAATTCCATTTTGTAAGTCAAAATGAAGGAGGCATTAAAACACAATTGAAATTGCTATGTTACCTGGTGGAGGGATTCTTCAATTACCACTATCTAGAAAATCCAGACAGAAGAACTCCAAAGTATATTTAAATTATTACCAGTATGAAAACCAATATTAAACAAAATATCCACAATATTACTGGGATATGAAGAGAAAAAAAAAGAGAGCTGTTACCAATATTCTATTGTCAAGTTTCCAGAAGCTTTCAAATCGTAGGCTTCATGTCAATGTTAAACACATCATGCAGTTGGACCTTTTAAACAACAAAACAATTGAGCAAAATACTGAGACTTTATAGAAAAGATAGAAACTACCAACAAAAAACCTTAACATCTAAACATGGATGGATGATGATAATAGTACAATAGTACTGAGCTCCTCCAGACATGGTACAAGATAGCATTTACTTGTAAACTTTCTTTCTGAATATCATTTTTTTTTTCTTTGTTACATATTGTTGTATGGCAAGTTGTTTTGAAAAGGATGTGCAATTACTCAACTTCCTCCTCCTTTATAAATATTACTAGTAACCCTGTCATTTTCCCTCCAGGGGAGTCATTTTTTCTTTTCTCTTTTTGTGAGTTTTTAAATATTGAAAAAATAGATATTTTTATAATATATGAGTAAAATATATGTTCTGTTGTCATCTTTCATATTTTTTGTTATGGAATGTCATCTGTGTTGTATTTTGCCAATTGCTAATATGCCAAATTTAATGCAATTTGGCATTCTCTGTACGATTGTATACTCGTGATTACTATTATACCGTGTCTACTGCAGTTGAATCTATTATTCTACATTGTTCTGTATACTGACATTTCTTTAATCACTCCATTGCATGGCATGTATAAGGAAATAATTATATAACTATATTTGTTTTTTTCTATTTTAATTTTACTAATATCAGAAACAATGAAACTATAATTGATATAAACATATTTCTGCAGAAAAATTGTACTTTCTAATTACTACAACCTACAGATGTTTATATTCCACTTAACTAAGAAGAAAAAACAAAGTCACAGCCACCTCAGATGGACACAAGTATTTTCTGACTTTATAGACATTACAGAACACATGCATATGCAATTTTCCAATTCTGACAGTGTTCCCTCTAAATCATTACATCTAGGGCATACTACATGCCTTAAGTTGTTTTAAGGTCATGGTCAAGTTCATATAAGCAATCACATTCCATACTACTGAAAATGTTTTTAATTTCATGTACCTTAGGTGAATTTTGTGCTTTCTATAGTATTTGTAATACAAGAACAATTTGGACAGCATGGTTCCAAAAAAACCTTCAGAAACTTTAATATTATAAAATACTTCATATGGAAATGAACAATTGGACTTCATTGTGGTAATGCACTTCACAAAGAAATGTATGTTTTGGGCCAATCACTCTCTTTTATCCCAACTCACCTTACTGGGTTCTTGTGGAGAAAAAAGGAGGAGGAAGGAGTATTAAGTATATTTGCTGCCTTAAGTTATTTACAAAAAAATACAGATAGAATAAAAAAAATCTAGATTCTAAATGGGCCAACCACCTCACTAATATTTTATAATCTTAACAGCAAAGCAGCAACAATCACAAAATTCATAGTTTGAAAAAGTAGAGTTAACATTAGAAAATTAAGTGAAACATATACAGTAATTGGATCATTGATTAAATTAAGGCAACACATATTTATGGACACAATAAAAGTGTACCATTAAGGATCACAAGTTGATCATTTTAAAATGTAATTCATAGTATATGATTTCCTTCAAAAAGAAATAGTACTCTTTCATAAAAGAATTCCACCTGTATCTATCAGGATTAGCTATCATGATGGTTCTTTCCTGTAGTTTAAATGAAGAAAATTATTATTATTATTATTTATTTGATTTATGTGCCACTCTTCTCTCGAAAGACTCAGGGCGGCTCACAACATCAACAATATAAATTAAAAAATACAGGAAAGAAAAATTAAAAATTAGTACATTAAAATATCTCGACTATTTTCAGAGAGACTTTAAATGTACAACTCTGTTGTGCATTACATACTTTTACAAAGCATACAGACTAAGAGGTCCTTGGTGGTCTCTGATCTTGATTGTTTTGTTGCAGGCATTTCATTCCCCAAACTAGGGAACATCATCAGTGCATCATGTCCAAGTTCAGAGAGCACCAAGGACCCCTCATTTCAACCCTGAGCTACAAATATTCTCCTTTATTGGCATTTAGCATTTAGCAATATACAGAATGATTTTCACTTGTTTTACATTTAGGCTAAGTTTTACTTCCTTTCCACCATTTTTCCATTGAATAATTCAGTTAGATAAAAAGATCCAATCCAGAACTGCAACACCACGAAGGCAGAGATAGTCCATGAAGCTTCATTCTTTTTAAGTTTGGAGGTGAAGTCTATGGTGACAATAAGTCCTGGATCAACCCTTAAAGTATTTGCACGGTGTTTTCCTTGTGCATCTTAGTTGTAAATGAGATCACATATCTATGTACTCATCATGTTTTGAATTCTTTTTAAATTAACTTTGAAATTCTGTCTATTCTTATACCATTTGCTCTGAAAGCAAAAAGAACATTTTCTTGCATATTCAAAAGAATTAATACTGGAAACAGATATTCTTTATTTTAAAAATATACACAACATAGATTTAGGAGGGGAAATAGATATTTTAATTAATTAACTTTTTAAATTAACTTTTTAACAAACGTCTAAATCAACAGTCTTAATGTATATACAAGTTTCAAATTGCTTATAGGCAATGACCTGCTTATAACTAAAATAGAATACAGTACAGATAAAATACAAAACATAGTAATGAAATTTCACAAGCCAGGGAGTGGCCAATGTGACATACAGACATGAACATTTAGCAACTCTTAAGATAATATTGTGATAAAGATCAGCCAACAGGTAAGAAAGGTAGCAGTCAAACACTCTGCCTTAAATCTTCTGAAGGATAGGATAAAGCAGGAGAGGCTGCTGATCCTTGTAAAATGAACAATGGAACATTATATGACTCAAAGTTTCTATAGAGCCTATCCCAGAAAGACATAGGAACTGTGAAATAGGGATGTTATGACATACTGCAAATATTACTGAAGAGGACAAAACATCAAACCTTGTGAAAAAGAAGGCTTAAGGATTAAAAAAAAAACAGAAGGCTGGCCTTGTTCTGTTTTTTTGTGATCCAGCAGGCTGGAAATTAAACCGCAATCAGCTTGGCAATTAACTCCCAAATGAATGTCTTACTATATCAAAGCTTAGCAGGAAAATACTGTTCAACAGAAGCCTGAAAAGCAGAGCTTCTTAACCATCTGGATTTAAAATATTCTAAAAAGAATGAGTGAGCCAAGATCTATTGGGGGAAAAGTTAATTTTTTGCCAGAAACTAGAACATGCTTGCAGAAACATTATCTCCCTCTCACTGAAGGGCCAAAGGAGGCCTGAAAAACATTTACAGGCTATCATAAACAATGCTGAGTAGCATATGTATTTAAAAACAATATTGAATACAAATTTTAAAAATGGACTAAAACACCTATCATAATGATTAAATTCCCACAGTTAACTAACATAGTTAACTAATGCTTCCTAAAGAAGCTCCGATGGAAAGAGTCAGGTCTTCAAGGTACACTTAAAGGATAGCAGGGTGCAACCAACTTAAAGCTGGGGGGAGGGGGAAGAGGGAGGACGCCATTTCAGAGGATGGGCATTATGAAAGAGAAGACCTGGCACCTAAATGCCTTAGGGCTACTTTGTCTTAGATATGGGAGCATGCTCATTCTCTGAATACTGGATAGGTAGGCAGTGGCAGAAAGGTCCCTCAGACAGCCAGGCCTTATGACTTTTAACAGAATAGACCAGGGGTCTCCAACCTTGGCAACTTTAAGACTTGTGGACTTC
>JANHFM010006543.1:20704-39321 GCA_032468115.1 Grayia smithii
GCCAACAACTTTGTGATGATGAAAATAAATCTGGCTATCAAGCAGCCAAACAAAAAAGTGTATAAAACCTCACATTTCACAGCAGTGTTGCAAGGACAAAAGTAGGTAAAGGAGTGTAGATAGAATCCAAAAATCAAAACTGTTCTTTCACCTACTTATTATCCATGTTATATTTGGGGATACACTTTGCCCTAACCCAGCTCTTTGCATTGAAATCATCATTGTATTTGGTCATAAGAAAAAGAAGAAACCAGTTAAACAAGTTATCCACTTCTTTAAAAATACACCCAGGGAATAGAATTTTTCATTCCCTGCCAACAATGGATAAAAAGAGACAACTTAACCTCAACAGGAGAAATCTCATTCTTAAAATCTGTTTCTTCACTCCAAATCTCTGCAGTTGTTTTTGGTAACATCAAAAAGGATGGGAAAACATTAGAATTGCCTAGGGGGAGCTGTGGATTTCAGATTCAGGGCTGTCTGGAAGTGAAGCCTCTGAGTAATTGCTTATCTGTGTTAATCTGGGAGAGACTGATTATCCCCGATTAAGGAGAGAATGTACCAGCAGAAAAGCCAACATAGTCAACCATTTCCCAATTCAGTTGGGACTAAAAAATAAGTGTTTTCAAATGATAGCAAGCCCCAATTAACTTCATTATCAAAAACTCGTTACAAGAATCTAATGGACACATTGCATAGGCTTAACAAAATGGTTACAGTTAAAAGTACAGGTACTCTTTGATTTATGACCATTGAGCCTGGAATTACAGTTGTATGTCATGCTAGTCATTAAGCTGATCATTATGTGACCGCACCCAATTTTATTATCTTTGGGGGAGCATTTGTAAAGCAAACAGGGTGTTCATTAAGTGAATGCAGCCATGGTTAAGCAAACCTATTGTTTGCTGGGCATTTTTTGCTTGAAAATGGAAGTAAATGCCTATATTGGCAAAGACTATCATAAATTGCAGTCACGTGACCATGGGATACTGCAAATAACTGTAAATAAGAGCTGGTTGCCGAGTGCCCAAAATGTGATCGTGTGACTGCGGGGGAACTTTTGGACTTTGAATCCTGTCGTAAATACATTTTTGGAGATAGGTTGTAACTTCAAGCATTTGCTAAGGGACCAGTCATAAGTGAAGACTACCTGTGCTCAGTGGTGGATTGCTACCGGTTTGCCCTGGATCAGGCAAACCAATAGCGGCAGGAGGCTCCGCCCGCCCAGACCCTTCTGCACATGCGCAGAAGTGTTACACACGCACATATGTGAGTGAACTGGTAGCAAACTAAATTGAAAGTGTAATTCCACTACTGCCTGTGCTTATTATCACATATCGGTACTTCCAGCAGAAGTGATTCCTGAAGTTGTTCCCTAAGATCATGATGTGTGGAGAAAGAAGACAGAACAATTAAATTTAAGAGTTTATGAACTCTTTTGTCCCAAATGTTATATACTAATTATAATAACAAATCTAACAGGATAATTGTTAAAAACTAATTCTCAAATATAAATACTATTTCCACTCTCACATCTGATGGCATCCTTTCAACAAATATAAGAAATCCCAAATTATTACAAGCCCAACAAACAGAGCTCTACATTTATTTCATTTTCAGGGATAGTGCCTTCTCATTCTTGAAATGTAAATCTTTTTTACTTTTCCACTCCTAACTCTAATTCTTTTGCTGACTTCCTCCTCCTTTTTTAATCCTCTACTCTTTTCAACAGTTTTCTCTCAGGAGTTTCAAATGTTATTTTTTTAATCACCTAGGTAACCAACTTTCTGTAGCATTCTCTGGTGAATTTATTTATTGTTCTATTATACATTTCCTGTATCTGGTAAGCCTTCTAAGAATCTAGGTTACCTTGGGCACCTGAAAAATCATATAATGAAAAATTTTCATTTGAAGTGAGGACATACAAAATTGATTATTTTAATCAATTTGTACAGATAGTCCCTGACTTATGACCACAATTTAGCGCAATATTTCTCTTACTAAACAGGACAATTGTTTTGCCCCATTTTATGAATTTTCTTGCCACAGTTGTTAAGTGAATCATGCAGTTGATACATTAGTAGCATCGTTGTAAAGTGAATCTGGCTTCCTCATTGACTTTGCATGTCAGAAGGTCATAAAAGATTATCACATGACCCCAGGACACTGCAACTGTCATAAATATAAGCCAGTTGCCAAGTGTCTGAATTTTGATCACGTGACCATAGGGATGCTGCTATGTCATAAGTGTGAAAAATAATCATGTCACTTTTTTCAGTGCCACTGTAATTTCAAACAGTCAATAAATGAATGGTTGTAAGTTGAGGACTACCTGTATACTAAGAGAACAGAATTTGTTCTCAGTTTTGTGGGAAATCTGTTCACAGTTACAGTAGTACTGACATTATTCTTTGAAAGATTTCAGTATATTTGGATACTATTCAGTGATAGAGTTTACACATCATACTAAACCACAATTTTTTAAATAAGTCATTATGGGGGAAGGTTCACATACTACAGCAAAACATCAACTATGGCCTACAACTCAGAGAGCTAGGATTCATACAACACAGCAAATCTATATTATGATTTATTCTGAAGTGTAAAATAAACTAATGACTGCAGTTTATAGGCTTGCTAAAAATTAGTGCAAAGGTAGAAACGTTTGAATCAGGATGATCACTTAAAAAAAAAGTTATTAATTTACAGCTAACCCATCAATGCATGTAGATTGTTCCTTCTGTAGTTTATTATTATGAAGGCAATAATAACAGGTAAGGTTAATAAAAGGGATGTGTGTGTGTGTGTGTGTGTGTGTGAGAGAGAGAGAGAGAAAGAGAGAAAGAAAGAGAAATGTTAGTAGTTTTAAGTCTAAGCCTATTTATGCTTGTAGTAAGATACAGATAAAATACTTTTCCTGCATTGGATGTACACAAGTAGTCCTTGACTTATGACTAGTTGCTTAGCAACTGTTTGTAGCTAAGACAGACACACACACACACCAAAATTTACTACTCCGAAAAGACTCTGTTTCAGAGTTACATCCCCACGGTCATTTGCCCTTACAACCAATTGCAGAAATGCTGCAGCACATTCCTCCTTGCTTATCTCTCCCAACCCATTTTATGAGGTCCCCACTTTGTCCCTCATCATTCCTGGGCTGCATCATTGCATCCCAGAAGTGACTGCCATTTTCAAAGCAGACACAATTCATTGCAGTCATGCCAAACTGGCATCCTTTCTGGGATGCAACCATAACACAAGGACAAAGCAGTCCACTCTGCTTCCCTAAAATGGTCTGCACAGCACTGCAGAATATTTCTGTAAACAAATATCTTTTGCATCTTCTATTCTTATTTGTAAGAGTATATTTTCTGCTGTTTTCAAAATTCTGCTCTCTTATTGAAAAAATTCACTCCATTTGTTCCACTTTTGTACAATTTCTGCAAAGCTGCAAATAATTTCCCACCACCAAATCAAGGAAGCCTCTGCCTGGGCTGAGAAGGATATCTTTTTATAATTAAACACACGGATTAACACCCAGACAAACAGACACTTTTCATACTTTGGGGGCTTTTTCCTGTCCTGATTCCAATACTAATGTTGCTATTTCTCCTTAGGAATTTAGTGCTGTTTGTCCATATAACAATTCCAAATTATTTACATTCTTGCATCATGCTGTTCTGAGTAAATCATATTTCAGCAGGGCCAAAGACTTATTTAATTCAGAATTGTTTCTGTCTCAGCTGCTTTAATCCAAATGGGGATGCAGCCTGTTTGAAAAGTCCCACCCACAGTGCACTGTTTTCAGAATCTCTACAGGGAACTCTGGGATAAGTGCCCAGAAAGTCCGTAAACGGAATCTAAAATTACTTTAAAGTAAGACAATCCAAATGTGAATGCAGAGCAAGCCCCTAACAGTTTTCACCACACCATCTGCATTCAAGATGTGGCTACAGAGCTAGCTGAATTTTCTAGGGTCACCCAGCCTCTTATAGCTTTATCCACATATATACTGAATCACAAGTTATTTGGACTGACTTGCATAATTTCAGACATATCATGAGGTGTACAGTTAATGATGAAAGAAAAGGAAAGGAAATGGAACTAGTTAATTATTTTTAATTTTTATATTCCTCATTGTTAGCAATAGGACATTCAAGGCAGCTGACAAGAAAAAATAAAAATATAGCAAACACCTAACTGGAACAATATTTTAACAGACAATCTTAATGTCCTAAATTATTGTATTTATCTACAGTATTTGGACTCTCATAATGCTGTATATATTGGGTGAATAGTTATCAATTAATATTGCTCCACAATAGTTAATATATATAGTGACATACATATAAAGCTAGTTACAATCCAGAAGCTCACAGTTCAGAAAGTTTAAGATTAGTGCAGAAGCATCTCTTGGTTGATCTTCCAGACAGTGTCAAGATCAAGAGTAAGAGTAAAATTTGTACATTATTTGGATTCAGTTTCAATATAATGCAACAAAGATTTAAAAATCAAACTGTTTTGGATAAGAAACATTCATTTCAGTTTCACAAATTTTTAGGAAAACAAAAGGACTATCATGGTTTTTTTTAAAAAAATGCTATTGTCTGGAGCCACTGAAACAATTTTTGACAATTATCTTAAAAAGGCTTCACTCCTATACGTCCACCCAGCTCTCAGAACGAATATACAGTTTGTATGTTTATATCTCTGTGTACAACTACTATCTCTGTGATTAACTCAGCTTTTCATTAGTGAAATGTCAAGTTTCATTAAGCAGCAAGTAAAAAAACCCTGTCATGTACACTAAATAAATAGAAATTTCTATACAACAAAAGTTTGGCATAAAATCCACATTAGTGCCACAGGGAGAAGCCATGGTTGATGTACTCAAACCAAGAACACTGAATTTTTTTTTGGTTGCAAACCCTTCAAGTCTTAAAATCCCAGCCACACTAGATTCCAAAAGAAGAAAGGATGGGAAAAATTAAGTTAGAAATCTGATTGCCTTGAGGAGGAAACAATCACCAGAGATCACATTTCAGGAAGTTGAAAGCAACTTGAAATAAAATAATTTTACATATCACAATTAATGAACAACTTCAACAGAATATTCCATCAGACCAAAACTAGAACTACATAACAATTCCAAGCAGAAATATATGTTGAAAAACAGAAACTGAAAATTATGCAGCTGAGAGCAGAATTTGACGTTTTACATCAGGACAAGGAACATGTACGAAGAGACGAACCCAAGAATTCCAAACAAATCACTGTTTGGAAAAACAATTCTAAATGAGATCATATAGTGTTTGGGAACATTAACCGAACAGCAGATTGTGGAAGATCTGAAGTCATCAAGATACCACTTTGTTACTCTGGACTGAATATCTTGGTTTCTATAGCTATACAAAAATACTATGTGATTTGTGATTTATAATAACAGAGCTTATGAAAAATTTAGCTTCAGTGGCAATAGTCAGTGAGCATATTTTAGAATTTATTGAAATTGATACAGTAGCTGGAGTAACAAATACGATTTTTTGAAATGCTAGTAAATATTTTTTAATTGCTATAGCTGATATGAGAAGTCAGGGTCAATATAAAGAAAAAACAGGTATGCAAACATCTCTGTATTTTCTCTGCCCCAACTCATTAATTGCACTTTTGAAGAAAATCTGGAAACATCATCTCTATCACCACTTAAATACCACATGATGTGAAGTTAAATGGAGATAATATAGCCTATTAAACATCACATTGGAAAGATACTTAATATCATTTTAAAAAATTTATATAGGTGTCAATTCACATGTAGTTACACTGGGCAGCTTGCAACATTTAAATTACATAGTCCTAAAACATAGTGGTTTGACAAGAAGTACTTGTGGGAGAAAAATGGCACAAGGAAATGCAATCACCAAAAATACACATCAAGTTCACATTTTAACGTGGCTTAATGTTGCGGCATGACATACTTATTGAACTAAATGTGGTAAACAGAAGATTCCCAAATTTTAATCTTGAGCAATGAACAGCAGAACATGACAGTCTTATCTGTTAGATTACCTAACAGCTAATGGAGTTGCAGTGTTATAAGCAGGGGTGGGTTCTACTTACCTCTACTATCGGTTCTAAAGGTGCATGTGCTTTGCGTGTGGTTGGAATGCACACGCGCGCCGAACGGGCGCTCCCGTGCATGCGCAGCTTTTTTTGATGGAAAAAACTCAAAAAAGGTTCCTGCGCATGCGCGCAAGCGTGCGGATCAGTAAGTATGGGCGCATGGGGGGGGCAGATCCGGGACACCTAGAACTGGTTCAGTGACATCACAGCGTAACCGCTACCTATTCGTGCGAACCAGACCGAACCAGGAGCAACCCATCACTGGTTATAAGGTGTAGTGGGAGTTTTCTTACACTGTATTGTGCATCCCCCACCCCATGCCCATCAACTCTTAGGCAGGCTTCTTTTAAACACAGTTTTAAAACTCTTAATTAATAAATAATGTAATTAAAATAGCTCCCAAGCAGCCATTTTTCTTAAAAATAGCAGCCAACAGCTGACATAGGACTGGGATATTTGCCTTCTCCCAAGAATATGTGCCTGGCTGCCCCACCTGCTTCAACGGGAAAGGTATGCTCCGGGTCCCACTTTTAAATATTGCTCTCTTATGGAATAGAGGAAGGGGGGCTTCCTCTATTTTCTGGAACTATCTGCCCTTCCACCACACACAACCCTCAACTTTGCCTGCCATTAGAAAAGCTATTAAGGTCTGGCATTTTCCTCAGGTGTTTGGGTCCAGTTGGGTGGGTTCTTGTTTTGGTTGTCTATCTCATTTGGTTTTTTATATGTTACATATTAGGTTGAGTTTTTTAAGATTGAATTGTTATTTTTGTTCATTTACTGTCACATTGACTTGGGTGGTCATGTAATTCCACAAAATAAATAAATAGATGCACAATCCATTTACAGATATAAGGTCAATGTTTGCATCTCTTTCTTCTTCCCATGTAGCACAATAGATTAAAGGCATTATATTTTCAGATTGGTAGGAAAAGTGGATAGCTATGGGTTTTTGTGGTAACTGATCATTTTGCTCACCAGAAGTTTTTATCTGACTTGACAAATCAAGCCCTCACTGATTCTTAAATTCAAACAGCTGATCTGGCTCCATTGTTGTTATTATTAATTCTATAAAAACAGAAGAGTCTCCTGGTCCAGATAGTCATACATCAGGGGTAAAATCCAGCAGGTTCTGACAGGTTCTGGAGAACTGCTAGTGGAAATTTTGAGTAGTTCGGAGAACCGGTAGCAGAAATTTTGAGTAGTTCGGAGAACCAGCAAATGGGGTGAGCAGAGTGGTGTGGGAATGGAGTTTTTGCAATATCCTTCCCCCAGGAGTAGGAAGGGAATGGGGATTTCGCAGCATCGTTCCCTTGGAGTGGGATGAGAATGGAGATTTTGCAGTATCCTTCCCCTGCCACGCCCACCAAGCCATGCCCACCAAGCCACGCCCACAGAACTGGTAGTGAACAAAATTTGATTTCACCCCAGTCGTACATATATTTTATTCCTGTTCTTTTGAAGACGCATGATGCTTTCCTAAACATAGATACTAAAATTTTGACATCTTTTGCATGGAGATTGCAGACTGCATTCTGACAATAGATTCTTAATACTTTTTAAATATGAGAAGACACCTCTGGAATCACTGAAAATATGTATCAGTATGCCACAGGATTCACTAAGGTAAAAAATATTGAGAAGTGCTACAAAATACGAGAAACAACTAAAATATATTGCTGTGTCTATATCCAACTCTTGACAATTCAGTTCTGTTCCTATTATCATGGGTCAAATTAGATTCTGCAGCAATAGAAAAGATGTAAAGAAGGAATAGGATTTTCCAAATTTAAGCTAGGAACTAGTGTTTCTGAAAATATTCATTATTGGACAGCATGAACCCGTGGATACCTTGCTATTCCCTTTTGCAGTTGTAGTCCCCCCCATCCCAAGATGGCTCCAGCTTCAGGCCAATACAAGTCAGCCTCTGCTGCTCCCAAAATGGTGTCTGCTTCTGCGAGGGCACTATATGGACTTCGAAAAGGAAGGCTGAAAGGAATCAGCCAAAGGCGATCTCCGAGATCTAAAGCTCAAATAAAAAAGCTTGACCTTTAAAAGAAGCCTGGAAACAGAATTGCTGCAAATAATGAGCTCCTATCATGGCTTTTTGTTTGATGTTTGATTGTTTCATGGGTGCCTAAATTTTTATAATTCCCACAGTAGTAGTAAATTATTGTTTATTTTAATTTTTTAACTTTCATTGTAAAAAGAGAATTTTTGGGAATGAAGGGAATGTAGAAGAACGTAGGGAATGTAAAGAAAAACATAAAAGAGAATTCAGAGGACTTTCAGGTAGGAACAGAATATAAACCTTAATAAACAAGCACTCTGCTTAGTCTGAGACATGTTACTAGAATTCTGAAGACAAAATGATTTACAGAAGGTTCACAGTTCCTTTATTATTATAGCTGTTATAATGTAATTATAACTATGTTTCACCAGAGTTTATTCTGTATGGATTTAAGTCTTTAAATATTATGAACAATTAAAAAAAACACAAACAACCATGTCTAGGTATTGTACTAAGTGATGGTCATATCTTCATGTCAGGGCAACAAATTTTGAAGTGCAAGTATTAGTAACACAAAGAATTTGCTTTTGAAACCAGTTGTTCTTTTGCTCTTTTTAAAATGCTGCTATGCTGTTACTATGGCCAAACAGGAAGAAATTGTGCAGGGGACATGAGAAATGTCACTTCTTGGAGCATCATGTAGTCTATTGATGTCTTAGTAACAGAAGAAATGCATAAGCAGAAAAAACTAAGTGTTAAAAAAACCCCACTTATTGAGTGCCCCAGTTTCTTTAAAGTGCTGTTAGAATAGATAGACAGATACAATAAAAATTTCAGTTTCTGCTCCAAAAAGTGATTTTCTTCATTCCCTCAAGGAGCCAAACAATTCAATCACATATCAATATGCATCTTTGTATATCTTGGTATTTTGCTGCATTGATTGTTCAGTGAACATATATGCAAAAAAATTCTTTTCATGCTAATCAACCAGAGAAGTTTTTCAAATGTATAAAATAGAAAATCCTTAAGACTGTATTTTGATAAAATAAAGGGAAGGCAGAACAAGCATTTTTCACTGACAACATATACCAAATGATAGGTTATTAATGATTTTGAACAAATAAAATCTATATAAACACCTAGCCTTTGTTTTACAATCCCCCCCAAAACAAGAAAATGTAGCTGCTCAGTGGTTTTTTATTTACACAATGACATTGTATCTTCCAATATTCAAACTGCTCCTGTCATTCTAAGGTCCTGCGGAGTTGAAAATATGCACAACTGCAGGAGAATAATGTCCATAATAGTCACCACTTTCTCCAGAACTTAAAGGAGTCTGTAATGGAAAACAATATTTAGGCCATATTCAAACATTTGTAGTCAGAAAGGAAGTCAGTTTGGGTGAGAGCCTTTCATATCTAAATGGTGAACAAGATAACATGAAACTCATAAATAAATGCAACTATTTATTATTTGTATTTTTCAGTATTCTATTTCACTCTCCTTGTTAAAGTGAGGGGATAGCTTCCTCCGTTCACTCTTGTACTGCTTCAATCATTACGCTCTTCCATTACTGGCAAAGCAGTTTCACAGATTCAAAATGGCTGACAAAATTTTTTTTCAAAGAAAGCACAGCATAAAAGCAGCAATTTACAGCAAGAAATTACATAGTGCACAGAATGGACCAGCCAAAGTATTTTTGATAAATTCTATCAGTCTTCAGTTGTGGCTCATCAGCAACATGACTCTTTTATCTTGAAATCACTTTTTGTCGCTCTCATTTAGCATAATGTAGGAAAAGCTGCACTAATTCAGATTTATTCTGCCTCCCCACTTAATGTCTTTCAAGCAACATAAAGCACGTTCGGAAATAAAAATTGATGCATGACTAATGCACACCACTGGTATGCTGGCACAAAACTGACAATCTAGCAAAGCTACCTACTACATTTGGCTTTTATTTCTATGCACCCACACCAATTAACTCCCAAAAGCTTTTTGGAGAACAGGCATTTCAGCTTGCAATCAATTGTTTAGGGTATCTAGTACTTCCTTCTTTAGTTCACTGTGAATATATACATATCTCTTTACAAAAAAAACCCATTGGGATCATCTGAACAAATAATCAACCTGCAGATTGAAAAGTCAGGGACTTTATTTTTTTAGTCCCTCAAGTATCACTGTTTTTCCTTGCTGCTTATAACAAGGGTGGAATATATGGATAAGCTGAATGATGTATGGGTCTTTGCAATTTCCAGAAACATCCTGTTCCATGTTTTAAAACCCCATTCCCACATTGATTTTTTTCCACTTTAAACATTCAAAATCACAGGATTTGAATATAGAACTTAGGATCTTTAGAATATAAAAGCTATATTGTTCAATAATAAAAAATGCAGCATTCCCATGTTGCTGTAAAACATGCACATGCGCAAGCACACACACAGAGTATATAAAAATGGGATTTATATACCATCCCAATCAAATAACTATAATGATGTGAATATAAAAATATCCCATAAAATACATTAAAAACAATATAATATAAACTGTGGATCTGTTTCACAAGGGGAGTAAAACTGCTACTGTTAAAATATATTCATCAGTATTCAGCTGGAGGAAGCAATCTATGTATATGGCTTTTTTCTTCTTTTTGTACACATTTTTCTTGTCCTCTTTTTCTTTGTTCCTGCTTTTTTTGTATTTTACAAAGTTTGTATTTTAACTTTGAAAATTTTTTTTTTTAAAAAAACACTAATATAAAATAATAAATTAAAATGTAAACCCTACCCTACACAGCAAGGCTTCAAAAAACCCAAGTAAAAATAAGTCTTCCAAATGATTTCCAGAAAACCATATCTCCAGAAATAGTATATTTCACAATCTGGATATTAGCATTGAGAAAGCCTGTCTATATTGACCTACAATTCCTATAGTATGGCCATGTAAAATCCTGGAAGACATAACATCATGAACATTCATTTTACAACAGTTCAAAATTATGATGGTGTTTAAAAAAGTAACTTACAGCTGTGCCCAAAGTTATGACTTTCACACATCTCCCCATCACATGATCACAAATTGGGTGCTTGGCAACTGGCTCACATTTACCACAATTGCAGCATCTCAATAGTCATGTGTGTCAACCCTGAAGATGATATATGTGTAGCCATTTTATATTGTCTATTCTTTTTTTAGCGTTTAGGTTTGCTAGTAAAGGAATTTACTATTACTTCAATTTGTTATGTTCTTAATATGGACTTTAATGGAAAATGGACGCCTTGGATTTTATTTCATGGGACATGTTACTTAGAAGCTTGATATTGTGATTACGACCTTCCTAGCTGGCTTCTAACAAGCAGTCAATGGGGGAAAGCCAGATTCACTTAATGACCATGTGATTCACTTAACAACCTCAGTAAAAATGGTTGTAAAATTGGGTCTAGTCACATGATCATTCATTTAACAACCGCATTGCTTAACAACCCAAATTCTGATCCCAATTGTGGTCATACGTTGAGGGCTACCTGTATATTATTGATGGAATTGAGGTCTTTGTCACATTTCCCCAAGGATGACTCCTCCAGGTAGTTTACAATGCCTGGCAGCACTAGCAAAACACTATCAGTTGGATCCAATTAACTCTTCTAGTTTCTGTGAATTAGAACAGCAACTTTGTAACCAAATGCTCCGGTACTAAAGTAGTTGGCATGTTTGACTAATCTGAGATTTCTGTTTTCAGATACTCTCTGTATACAGAGAACGTCACTTGGGCTTTCAGAAGACTGGTAAACCTGTGCTCAGAAATAGTCCAAATGACAAGTAATACTGCAAAGAATACGTGACCTGTCACCTGGGCAACATGCAGGTGATCAAAACCTCTGTTCAAGGTATCCATTGACCCTTTTCCAAGCAACCCCCAACAAGCAGGTCTTCTATTGCTAGTAATTGGCAATAGAAGAGGTGTTCCACTTTTCTCTCTCTCTCTCTCCTTACCTCATTTCTTATATAGAAAGAACTATTCTGCTTCAGTTCTTCTGCAATTTTTTAAAGTAGATATATTTTAAACCAGATCCCCCTTGCATAACAGCACTTTATGGATAGCTCTCAATGAGCTCAATGTCAAGAGTTCTATAATGTCAAGAGTTCTTTAATGATTAAGTATATTGGACTCGGGCCATGGAGATTCAAGTCTAAATCCACACTCAATTATGGATTTCCCCTTATAATTCTAATTATAGGAAATTCTATAATTTCCTATCATTTCTAAGCCTCATCTATCTCTCAAACTGGTTATGGCAACAAAACAAGAAGAGAGAGTGCTACATGTGCTAACTTGAACTCTTTGAAAACTAGAATGTAAATGTGACCTCCTGTACATGTTTGACCATAATACTTAAAATTCTCAGTATTTCTGCTGCTCTCTAGATCTTGCCATTGTACTAAATTATGATATCACAAATTCCTCTTTGGAGGCAGGTCTTCTGCATTACCAAAATTGAGTAAACTTCTGACTGCATGCATGGTTTGATGCTGTTCTTGCCACAGTGGAAATCTAAAGTAAGAACTTGGTTGATTATTTTGATAGATAAATGCTTCCATTTTGAAATCTTGTTTTTTCTATAAAGCCATACAAATGTCGAGCAATTTCAGAACTGCCAAAAGTGGTTAAAACAGACCTTATGACGTCCCATTGACTATTGTGTTGACCTTGAGAAATGAAGCTTGAATTTTCAGGATCTGCACTTTGTTTTTGCAGCCTAGTGCAGGAGTTTCCCTCGGTGCCAGCTCCAATGGTTGTAGCTCTGTGCCACCCCCTAGGTATGGTGAGTCCCGGATCTGGACTCAACAAGGGGCCCTCAGCTGTGAGGTTGCCTGATGCCACAGCAGGGCTGGCAAGAGTGTGCAAGAAACATCTCCAGGTGCCCAGAGAGAGAGAACGAGAGGCAGCTCCCAATCAGCTCAGCTGATCTGCGGACCATGGGTAAGGGGCCTAACACCCATGAGATCACCACCTCCTGCACCTCAAAAAAAAATAAGACCTCCCTGAAAATAAGGCCAAGTGTTTATTTCGGGGGTCAAAAGAAAATAAGACCTGGTCTTATTTTCAGGGAAACACGATAGTATAGTAGAACAGAAAAGATAAAACAAGATTACTAATCTCAGTCATACTTGTACAACATGAAATACTCCCTGCTAATGGGAAGGATATTACCAGTGAGTTGTGATAGATTTTGGCCAACAAATCATAAGAACAACCACAGGCTAAGCAAGCTTATGTTACTCCACACAGGCTAGGAAGACAAATTTAGATACTGTCTTGTGAACGAACATATTGTTGCCTTATCCCACGAACTTGAAGTTCATGCAATGTACTGCCACATATTCCAGCTTTAAAATTAAATCTGGAGAAATGATGGATTTATCTCTAGCTGATAAATTGGAAACATTATTTATATAATGGCAAGTTATATAAATTGAAAACCAGCATTTTAACTTTTTGAAGAAGATGTCATACTGAGGAACAAGCTGCTCTTCTGCAAAAGGAATATGTTCAGTACATTTAGGATACTAGAATTCATTCAGGATTGTGCAAATTAGCCAGTATTATTATCCTCATAGTCCAGTAGCAATGGGATGGAAAAGCAAAGACTCAACCCAAATTCATGACACAACCAAAATTTAAAGTAGGTTCTTTATGGATCTTAATAACTCCTCACCAGGATATTTCAGAAACAGGTCTGTAACAATTCACCCCAGCCAACTTGCCATGGTCAACTCACCACATCCAACTAGCCACAGCCAACTTGCCATGGAAAATTCACCACAGAACAACTCCCTATAGCCAACTCACCATGGGAGAACTCACTGCAGGACAAAAGAAATGGTGGAATAGAATCATTAAAAAAGGAATGCAAAACAGGGACAAACTGAAATGTAAATTGCAAAAATTAAAATATTTTTTTATTTATTTTAAATAATTAAATTGAATTGTTAAATTGCCCTGTGGTGAGTTGTCCCACAGCAAGTTGGCCACGACGAGTTGTCCTGCAACAAGTTGCCCGTGGCAAGTTAGACGTGGCAGGTTGGCCATGGCGAGTTGGCCCATTCCATTCAGAAACATAGATATACCTATGTAGATTCTTGGAGCAGCATATAAACCCAAATAATACATTAAAAATGAAGCAACAATAGTACTTCAGTAAAGACAACAGTTAAATTGGAATTGAAAATGATAAGAAAAGAGCACAATTGCTAATTTAACAAATAATTTATAAGGCAAATGGAAAAGCATCCTTTCCAAATTACTAAATTGGCAATGCATTCATGCAAGAAAGTTGTTCAAAGCTGGCATTCTGTAAATATAGCAGTGGAGTTCATGAAGAAGAAAATCCAAGAAGAAGAAATAAGAAATGTTGTAAGCTGCCCTGAGTCATTGGATACGAGATGCGCGGCAAATAAATTTCATAATAATTAAATAAATAAACATGTAAGATGGACATTTACACTGAATATTTAACCTCAGAATCATGAAAAGTATCATTGGAAAAGGCAACACAAGAAAATAATAAGGATTAGTTAAGAGGGAAAAGAAAATGTCTATGTGGAATGTAATTACAAAGTGTAAGGAATAGATTAAAATTTAAAACATTACGTTAGAAGTTTTTCCCCTTCCTTATAGCAAGGGTTTTTTCCCCTTCACTTTTTCCTGGATAATGAACATACTATAAATATATGCTTGTCACAGTATGCATATAGAAGTAGTCCTCAACTTACAATCAGTGACTTTAGAAGTTAGGGCAGCAGTGAAAAAAGTGACATGACTGTTTTTCACACTTATGACCACTGCAGCACATACCCCACCCCCTGGGCACATGATTAAAATTTAGATGCTTGGCAACTGGCATGCATTTATGATGGTTGCAGTGTCCCACAGTCATATGAACACATTTTGCAACCTTCTGACAAGCAAAGTCAGTGGGGAAGTGAGATTCATTTAACCATTTACTAACATAACAACTGCAGTGACTCACTTAACAACTGTGTCAAGAAAAGTCATAAAATGGTGCAAAACTCACTTAACAACTGTCTTGCTAAGCAACAGAAATGTTGGGCTCAATTGTGGCCATAATTCAAATAGTATCTGTATAGTTAATACGTGAATTTCTTAAAAATCCCAGTGACCAATGAGGAACAACAAAGTGCAGTTAAATTGAGGAATTTATTATACAAAAAAAAACCAACAACCCTGAATCTTTGCTCTTTCTCCAGGCTGTGTCACTTCTTTGATATTCTGGACCATCTGCAAATTTGTTCGCAGTGTAGCAATGCTGGCAACTCTTAACAAAAGCTCTCTGTACTTTACAGAAACACTATGCATTAGAAGCAATATTTATCAGTTTTCTCCTCTATATATGCTTTCATACAATTCTATATCCTTCCAGAACTTCATTCCACCTCTTGAACAGCACCTTTGTAATCTAGTCTTCTATAAAAGTTCTCACTATTCAAGTTCCAATTTGGTTAAATGGATTATAGAAACAGAAAGCCAGCTGCATGATAAAGTGAACATGTTTACTGTAAATTGAGTGCAATCCCCAATTTATATTCCTTTATCAGTTTGCTGTCGACTTAACTTGTTAGTATGCATCATTTGGAGCATCCCTAGCAAGTAGTAGTCACACAATGTATCAAGCACCAATATAAGAAAGAAGACAAAGAAAGCTCTATTAAACATTTACTGTTGATATTGTATTGGGCAGAGAATGAGCAATAAAGCTACAATGGGAACATCAAGTCAGTCCATGAAGGTAGTTCCTCAAAGTGTGTACATGTAGTCTTCAAATTTTGTAATTGAGCCCAAAATTCCCATTGCTAAGCAAAAAAGTTGTGAATTGTGGCCATTTGACAACCTTTTTGCCATAATTGTTATAGGAGATGACCAGGCTGAGCCCAAAGGAGAGGTCAAATGCATCATAAATCACAAATCCCTGTGCACCTACAAGAGATCTAAGTCCAGCCCACCTTGAATGCCTTTTTATTCCCACTTATTTCCTTTGACCATTAGTAGATCAGATTTTTGTAGAGAGCTTAGCCTTTTATGCTCATTTGAACTCCCTGAATCTCCTGATTTCCCTGGCATTTGACAGTTGTTAAGCAAATCACTGAAGTTGTTAAGTGAATCATGTGATGCTGGCTTCCTCCATTGACTTTGCTCATTGGAAGCCAGCTGGGAAGATTTGAAATGGTGATCACATAACCCTAGGACAGTGCAATTGTCATAAATATGCCAAGTGCCCAGATTTTATAATGTGACCATGGGGATGCTGCAAACAGTCGTAAATGTGAAAATCTGTCATAAGTCACTTTTTTCAGTGCTGTGTTTCAGTGTTGTGACTTCGAATGGTCACTAAATAAATGGTTGTAAGTATTTATTTGAGTTATAGATAACATACACATACCTCACTCCAGAGACTCCAGGTTGTATATAAAATCAAAATACAATACAAGGAATAATATAATAAAAAGCCATAAAATCATAATCAATAATCAACAGTAACGGCATGGATCTTCCTGTAGTGGCTTAATTGTCAAAGACTTTAACTATTCTCCACAAGGCTAAAAGACTGGAGCCGTTCTTGCCTCATAAGCTACTCCAATCACACTTCTGAAAGGAGCTCAATAGATGCTCCTATTAACCCATATTGGACAGGCAGATTTATTTGGAATAGTCAGTCTCTAAAATACCCAGAGATCAGTTTAGTGGAAGTGACTAAGGCACCAGGCTAGAAACCAGAAGACTGTAAGTTCTAGTCCTACCACAAAGCCATCTGAATGATGTTGGGCCAGCCATTTCCTCTCTCAGCTCTAACAAGCAGGCAATGGTAAGCCACTTCTAACATCATGCCAAAAAAACTGCAAGAACTAGACCAGGCAGTTGCCAGGAGTCAACACTGACTTGGAGGTTAACTAGATTAAATATCCAGGTATTGAACTATATATGTAGTCCTCAATTTACAACAGTTTATTTAGTGATGACTGAAAGTTACAACGGCACTGAAAAAAGTGACATGACCATTTTTCACAGTTACCACCTTTCCAGAATCCTCATGATCATGTGATCAAAATTCAGATGGTTGGTAACTGGTTCATATTTATGACTGTTGCTATGTTCCAGGGTCATGAGGACGCTTTTTACGTCCTTCTGACAAGCAAAGTCAGTGGGGAAGCCAGATTCACTTAACAACCAGGTTACTAACTTATCAACTGCAGTGATTCACTTAACAATGAGGCAAGAAAGATAAATGGCCAAAATTCACTTAACTAATGTCTCACTTAACAACAGAAATGGGACTCAATTGTGGTCGAACATCGAGGACTACCTGTATAGGAGGGATGAAATTTACTTACCTTAACTACCAGTTCCACAATGTGTGCACGCATGTGCAGAGGCTTAAAATGATGCAAAAAAGTGACATCATGACGTCTGCCCGGGTGGGCGGAGCCTCCCTACAGTAGCCACTACCGGTTCACCCAAACCGGATAGAACCGGTTGGATTTCACCCCTGCCGGCTTTGTAAGTAATAAATTTAAATTGCACTTGAAAATGGAGTGTGGTGTTAGAGGTATTATCGCAGGATGTAAGCTGTTATTATTATTGTTGTTTTGTCACAATCACCCAGATGTTCAGACTGGATTTGGCATTTTTATCCACCTATTGAGTTCTTCCCAAGGACCTGGGATTGGCAGATGTTAATGTTTTATGGTGTTAGAGGGACTACATGAGAATGTCTTTGAAGAACATCTGTAATATTCAACTGGTCCAGAGTACAGTAAAGTGGACAGTAATAAGCATGCCTTGGAATGCCCATGTAACACCTCTACTTTGTGAGCGGTACAAATTGCCAGTTTGCTTCCAGGTGTGATTCAAGATACCAACCATTTTCTACAAAGCCCTACATGAGATAGGGCTTAGTTACTTGACGAGCCATCTATCTCCCATAATATCTGCCTGATCAATCTAACAAAGTGGTGGGTTCCAAGTCTTCTTCCTTCTTCTTTGACTCAGCACCTGCTCTCTAGAATGAGGTTCTTCCCAAATTTCAGATGGCTCCCACCCCAATGGCATTTTGGAGACCCTTGAAGACTTGGCTTTTTGCCCAGACTTTTGGCTAGGGTGGTTGAAACCCCTTCTGAGTACTATTGTATATACACATTTTTGGTTATTGCCTGTTTTGGGAATCATTTTACTTCTTTGTCTTTATTGGTATATAATTATATTTTCTGTTCTTATCTGTGAACAATCCAGTCACTAGATGTTGGGTCAGTGGTGGGTTGCTACTGATTCGCCCTGGATCGGGCAAACCGGTAGTGGCAGCAGCGGGAGGCTCCGCCCACCCACCCACCCAGATGCTTCTGCCATGCGCAGAAGCGTCGCGTGAGCAAGCGCGCATACGAGCGAACTGGTAGCAAACTAAAT
>JANHFM010006544.1:3947-14557 GCA_032468115.1 Grayia smithii
CCTATATCCCCCTCCCCCCGTTACTATGGCAGCCGATGCTAGAAAAGCGAAAGTAAAGTACATGGGGAGGCTGACATAAACATTCAAAAGAAATAATTCCACCATTATAAATGCTCCTTTCTCCACATTTATGTGCACAGTTTAGTTAGTGGAAGAACTTACCATCTCAAGGTTTAGAACATTAAATATATTTCTGTGACAAGACTGAGTCATCGTACAAAGTCATCTTTGGATGGCACTTAAAAAGCACCTGAAAAGATAATCTATGAGTTTGGAGTTAGTTTGCCACCAGAAAACTGATAATAATCAGCTGAATTACTGTATGGGTGGTCCTCAGGTTATGACCACTCATTAAGTGACTGATCAAATTTGTGACAATGCTGAATCAGAGTGATTTATGATGGGTTCTTGGGGTTTCCTTGGTCACATAATCATGATCCATACATTTGGTGCCTGAATCATGATTATGATGTTGCAATGAGCCTCAGTCACATGATTAAAGTTTATGATGTTCCCTATCAGTTTCCCACTCAGTCAATGGAGAAGCCATCAGCAAATCATAAAGCATGGTCACTTAACAATGGCAATTGGAATCACTGGGTCTGTTGTCACTAAATGAGACAATCACATGACATCATATTTTGTGTGTTAGCAGTTCTAGTTCCAATGGTCATAATTTAAGGATATATATATATATATATATATTTATATTTCTGGATAATTGGCAAATAGGTGTATTGCATTTACTCAACTATACTATTTCTTTCCTACGGAAAGTGAATATATATATGAATGTAACCTCTGAGTCCTGGACTGTAACGGACCAGATATGAAAGAAAAAGATACAGCTAAGTTTAGAAAAGGTAGAATTATGGCTGATTCTGGGTATTGAGGTTCAGAATTTTAAAGTTATTGTTTTTTTTCAAGCTAGTTTATTTTAAAGAACAAGTTCACAATAAAACATTTCAGACTTTAATAGATAATAAACCAGTTATAATCCCTCACTTCAAGAGAAGAAAGCCACATGTCAGTGACATGTAAACTGGTAATCTTAAGGTTATTGTTTTAATGCACTTCAGCTCTTGAAGATAGTCCCAAAATATCAACTCAACCAAAATTCAACAATAAGGACAGAAGTCCTTTATCACCTTTAGACTGAAACAATTAACATTATTTGCTGTTCACTGTCTAAGCCCAATTCAAGATGGTCACTATGTTGTATTATATTGTATAGTAAGCAGCTCCATGGGCAGGGACAGCACCATCGGTGGCCAAGGTAGGATATGGCTGATGAAAATATCTTCAGAGAACAAGAGATGAGGGAATTGCCTATTTGCACTCTGGAGAACTGTTCCTCACAAAGATATCATAGGAATCTCTTTAGGTTTCTTCTGGTTGGTCACAAATTGAATGGCTTGAGAAGTGAGAGATTATCAATGCATCCTTAACTGCTATGCAGTCTGTATGGACATAAGAGCAGTAGATTCTGCCTTTTCCATGGTGGGGTTATCATTGTGGAGCATACTGATATTAAAGTTTATAAAGGGGCATCAAACCTATTTATCTATATCTTTTAGGATTTCAGGAATTTTATTTATTAGATTTCTATATTTTAAAATACAATAGATTTGTGATTTTTAAAAATTTTAAAGTATGTGTTCTAATATTGATATATTTAAATTGTAAACTGCCCAGAACCATCTATAAAATAATTTTTGAGCTGGATTCCTAGAAAACAATAACATGCTATTCTTCCAAGAACAATCTCATTACCATGATTACCATTTTTGGTTTGAGGGATTAGCTGCAACTCTGCAGATTATCAACACTTCCATCCCTTTTTGACTAATGTATCCAGGGATGAATCAAGTGATGACTTGACTTCAATTATATTTTCAAATATAGCAAATACTCTATTGCTAATTAGAATGAACAACCAGCTTCTTTAGCATGATTTCATACCATTTCATACCATTCTGTCTGAAATAAGAAGAAATTTCAGGCACATACTCCTTAGTTGATTTCTTTCTAAACATGTGACGTACATTTTTTTTCTTTCACATGCCAATTTCTCTTCTCTAGTGAAAGAATTGTAATTGATTCATAGTGGTTCACAAGCATTGATGCAGGTGGTTTCAGATTCAATCCCAGGTATCTCTGGGTGAGGACAAAAATAATACAGCTTGAAATCCTGAAGACTTGCTGAAAATTAGTGTCAATAATACTGGGCTAGATAGACTGATGCGGCGTTTGTTGCTTCCTATGTTCAAACATTATATTCATAAACAATATAAACAGCTTTGCTGTCATAACAGTAATGTGAGGCCATTATACTAGAGAAATCATGATGAGGACAAGAGTTAGTCAGGATCGTATCAGTCCCAAAGCTGTTTCACATGTTTCAAACCTTTATGCAAGCAATATTAGCATTGTTAACTCTGGCCCAGGTTGGTTTGAAAAAGGACTTGTGGTCCCTTGAAGAGTATTATGCAAAGGGTTTTTTTTCCTATTACTTTTATTAAAAATTTAAAAAAGAAAATACAAACCATAACTAATACAGAATAAAGAAACAAAGAAAGAAAAGGAGCAAAGACAAAAAAGTAAAGACAAAGGCACAAAAAGAAAGGTTAAAAAGAAATGAAGTTGCTTCCGATTTTACTTGCATACAAATATAATACAAAAATGATTATAAAATTACCTCTTAATCTATGGTTACAAAAAAAAACCCTCACTTTTTCTATTATTTGATTTTTTCATAAAAATCAAAACACCAACAGTGCAATTTTGCCTATTTCAGTTCCAGTCAGCTATATATGTAGAGATTGTCTTTAATCCTTTTGTGAGCATAAAGAGATTAGAAAAAAGAGAAATAATAATCTTGCTGCAGTTGTTTTACACACACACACACACACACACACACACACACACACACACCGAGACAGCATGGCATTTTTCTAGCTATCTATCCATTAGTCCCCAAAGAAAAGCCTCTGGATTCAATTGTACATTAGTGCACAGAGGAAATTTTAGAGAATAATTGCAATAAGATCAAGATTACAGTATTTGCAAAATGCCCCAAAGTCCACAGAGGGAAACTAAATGGGCATAAGCCATACCATGTCCAATTATTTTAATAATTGAGAATAGTCTTCAATGTTACAGGGAGCCATTTATAGTACATTATGTAAAATGCAAAGAGATCAAGCTTAGCTATTCAAGCCCTTTATAAATCTTGAGGAACAGCATGTATCGCAATGATGATAATTTAGCAATTAAACTAGTTTTTGCTAAATAATGAGTGCAACCTCTCTATGGAATACAGGTAGGATGCTGCAAAAATATACCATTGGTGGTGTGAGATACTATACGTTACATAGTATATGTAAATTCCCAATAAATATCTTTCAGGTACTTCTATTTTCAAAAATTATCCTGCTAAAAGATGATGTAAATAAAACTGAAACTGTGATGAGATCTAATACACTAAATTATTGCCTAAAAGTTTTTCACTTCATCAGATTAGTTTCTTCAAACTTAGTTTCTACATCTGATAAATGTATGATATCTATTCTACATATTGAATCACTGTGATTATACACAGCATGCTGTACTATCCATAGGACCCGAATGTGCCAAAGCCTGGTTAGCCAGACAGTAACATGTATAGAAAACCAGAAAACTCCATCTTGAATGCCAATAGGGATCTACTTTGATGTGCAACCTTCAAGTTATGCAAAACAGATTGAAATAACTAGATACAGACATGCTATAATGCTAGCACATTTTAATGTTTAAGCAATTGCAGTATGCTGCCTTTTTTACAGTATGCTTTTTTACTCTACAATTAGCAAAATTGAGGGCAACAAATCAGTACGGAGGCAAACTTGACTCATCCAGAAAGTAATTTAGAAGTACACTGACAAAGATTCAGGTCATAGAGGCAATATGATTCCTTTCAATGAAACAAAGATGGGGTATGACTCACCTTGATGAAGCATGGAAGTTGCATTTAACCACTTTAGCACTAGCACTTAGACTCATATGATATAACCCATTCATAGTGCTTTACAACACTCTCTAAGTGGTTTACAGAGTCAGCATATTGCCCCCCAAAATCTGAATCCTCTTTTAACCGATCTTGGAACGATGGAAGGCTGAGTCAACCTTGGGCTGGTCAGGATCGAACTTCTGGCAGTGAGCAGAGTTAGCCTGCAATACTACATTCTAACCACTGTGCCACCATGGCTCCACTTTAGACCAGTAATGGGTTGCTTCTGGTTCTATCCAGTTCTTAGAACCGGTGGTAAAATCAGCAGGAGGCTCCGCCCACCCAACCCAATGTCATCAAGAGGTAATCTGCACATGCGCAGAAGCTTCTGCACATGCGCAAAAGAGTGCGTGCTCCTGCTGTGAACGGCTAGTAAAAGTAAATAGAACCCACCCCTGCTTTAGACCAATGCTGCAGATGACTTCTCACCTGTCTCTCCCAACTTTGGCTGAAGTGCTTTCAGGCTGGACAGCATGGGGACATGCGAGAACTGCAATTAACGCTGTAGCAGTAGGTTCCTTTATCTTTCAGCATTCACTATAGAATGAGTCTTTCAGTCCTCCTGCATAATACAAGTTCTGCACACAGTGTCTTAAAGCAGGGGTGTCAAACTCGCGGCTGGCAGGCCAGATGCATCATGCGCTGGCCATGTCCACCCCTGGGTTAGTGAAGGGAAAAAAAGTTGCAATACATCATGTGATGACAACATGATGATGCGAGTTTGACACCCCTGTCTTAGAGTGACTGTCAAGCTCAGCAATATAAAATTACACAGACATTCCACTTTTAAAAGCAAGATGACCACATTGCTACATCAAGCAGCTTTGAGGAAGTATTTTGCTTGAACCATCTGGGTAAAATGGTTCTTTAAAGTTTTGCACAGACTTATTAGAAAGCTAGTCAGGTTGGTCCTGGGGGTATAATTTCCATTAAGTGAGTTCGGCATTTTTGCCAGGAGCCACCACATGGCCTACTCATTGCCTAAGCTTTCTTCCATGCTGTAGCTTACCCTAAATACATAATGATGTTAAGTAGGGAAAGAGAGAAGGATGAGTTAATGCAGAGAGAGTAAGTTGAATAATGAGAGAATAGCTCCAAATGGGTTGAAGCAGCTGTGACAAGAAAATGCTATGATTTCCTGGCCATCAAACCAACCCACAGAGCCCAACAGCTGTCTCTAATGTAGCAAGGCATGATTAACTTTTGTTTTTAATTGCTTAACATCTTCTCCTGCTTCTTAGAAGCATCTCTAATTTTTTCTTTGTGGGAAAATGGCGGGATTATTAGATGGATGTTTTTAAGACTGAAATTCCTAGAATCTGTCATTTAAAAATGGTTTGGAGAAAATTCAGATACAAATTTGGGGAGCTGCGGTACCAGCTCATTCAGGGATAACAGGTTGGCAAAAATATTAGCTATTCATCCATGTCCTTTTATATAAAACTGTTTAATGAATTTTAAAGAGTTTCTGACAGGTTTCTTCATCAGGATCTTTATTTCTAGAAGCATAAATCATTCACTAAAATAATAATTGTTTCAATAGAAGAGAGTAGCTCAGCGTTGAACTATGTACTTTCAGAACTTATTTACTTGCAGATGTTTTGCTACATAACTTCAGTGCAAGCGATTGTGAGGTTTGCTCCCTGTTAATAAATAGAGCCTTGCCATGCTATTATTGGTGGGGATGTGGTTTTCTCCTTATTGGTTCCTTGATTGGGGCTGGTTTTCTGCCTGATCTTTTGTCTAGTATTTGATCCTTCTTATCTCAGTGTTTGCTGTTGGAAGATCAGTGTTGTAGTCTTTTTCTTTCTGCTGGGTTTTGGGTTTTTTTGGTCACTTTTTTGCATGGCTTTGTCTGAATGGCAGATTTCCAGGACATTAGGGATAAGTAGGGATCAATACCAGGCAAACAGACATAAAACAATATTTGGGAATTCAGATTATGACCTATAATAGCAAAGAAGACACTTTTTTGATTATTCATGTAATAACAGCAGCCAGAACATTGTTTGTACAAAATTTGAAAATAGATAAAATCCTGTTGGAAGGGGAAGTTATAATGAAAATCTTAGATTGTGCAGAAATGAATAGATTGACATTAAGAATAAAAGATAAAGAGGAGTCGGTGTATTTCAAGACATCGAGAAAATTTTATGATTGGTTGGAAAAGAAATATGGTTAAAGTTATTGAGATAAAGCAGAGTGGGAAAAGATAAATGAGAAAAATTTGTTAGAAAATAAAAACTCAGACAACGCCTAGATAAAGGAAAAAGGGGGAAGAGGGAAAAGAGGGAAAGTGGAATTATAAAAATGTACATGAATGGTGAAATAGATGTAATTATTAAACAAAGAAGAAATTAAAATGAAATGTTTGTAAATAGAACAGGACTATTCGAATACCATAATAGATGGAAGTGAAAGGTAAACAACAAGAGAGTGGGAAAGGAGAGAAGGAATAGAGAGAGAGGAGGGAAGAAGAGAGGAGAGGAGGGAGAGACAGAAGAGAGGACACAGGAGAGAAAGAAATGGAAGGGGGATGAGGAGTAGGAGAGAGGGTTAGAAAGGGAGAGAGTTGAGAGGAGTCGGGAAGGGGAAGGAAATGGGAAGGGTAGGAGAGGAGGAATGCAGGAAGTAGGAAGAGAAGAAGGAGGGAAGGGAAGGGAAGTAAAAAGAAAGGTTGTGGGGAAATAAAGAAAAAATGGTAAAGAAACAGCCCCGAACAAACAAAAATGGAAATGAAAACTAAATGATAAGTTGAATGATGTATAGGAGACTGTACATGTAAAGATGTGTATGAGAAATAAAAAATAACAACTTTTTTTAAAAAAAGCCTGATTGGGCTTATTATCAGGGGATGTCTTATTTTGGGGGAAACGGGGTACTTATATAAGGGCTGGAGGGTGTGGTGGAATGAAACTTCGATGAAGCGGAAGATTACAGAAGGATTGAATCCTCCTCTTTATGTATGGAGTAGCTTTGATTACATAAGTCCTATGTAACCAAAACCATAAAGATCATTAATTGCCTTTGCAGAATCATTACATAGTTATTGGAGAAAGAAGCTATTCTGTCATTACTGTCTTTAGGTTTTTCTTCTGAACATCCAGATCAGAAAACAAAACAAAACTGTGGTATTTGGAAAGCAAATGAAGTTCTGCTCAAATAGTCTAATCTCCCTCTGCGTGCAAGATAGGATGTTTTAAGTTGTGGGAGTGCAAGATCTAAGCCTTTTTGTTCGGTATTCTCTCATACACATTTCATTTTTAAAGTGACTAGAGTAGCAAAGATAAAGTCAAATAAAACTGTGACTATAGCTGCACAGCTTCTATTAGCCTGAATATATGCATCCATTACACATGTAATGGCCAACTCATTATGTTTGGGAAATTATAGCTCTGGCAAAATTGCTGGCATTACATTGTAAGGATGTGCTGAAATTACATGGGACCACTTTCAACAATTAGCTTTGATATTTCCTGTTAGACATCCAACTACGTGCTTGGTTACATGCATTTTGTTGTTCTTGCCAGATTGCTGACTTTTAATCTGCACCATGGATCAACATTAAACACCAGAATCAAACAGAATGACTGTTCAGAATCTTCTATTTTGCAGAAAGAGGCAAAATGAACAAAAATGTTTAAGATATACAACATATTCAAGGTTCATTAAATTTGAATTATTGATTTTGTAGAATAGAACTTTTAAGCAACGACTCATTTGTCAGCCTGCAGATTATACCAATATGTGTTTAGGCACTAGTGCACATCATTTGAACATAACTGTTAAAAATGAATCATCTGCTTTTAAGTGGATGCCTGGAGTATGAAAGCACTTATTAGAATTGCCACTAATTTTATTTATATGTACTCTAAGATTCAAGAGAGATTATGGATGTTTACTTAAAAAAGCTGATCATTCATTACTGTGTGAGACACTCTGGGAAGAAGGATTTGTGACTATGTGTGTATGTGTGTGTGTGTGAGAGAGAGAGAGACAGAAGGGGAGATGGAGAGAGAGAGAATAATTTTTATATCTATCAGGCATCCAATCTGCTAAGAGGCAAGGTGGCTCAATGGCTTAAAGATGCTGAAGATGACCTCTGCTTCAGTAGTTTGAGTCCTAGCACGGTGTGGCAGTGAGCTTCCATCACTTGCCTCAGCTTCTGCCAACCTAGCAGTTTGAAAGGATGCCTCATGCGAGTAGATAAAAAGGTACCACTTTAGTGGGAAACATGGTGGTGTTTCATGCAGATGGTTGGACCCCTGCTCGTGTTGGACCTGCTCAGATGCGATGCCTGACTGCAAGGAGACATCAGCAGTGAAAGAAGCCTTTGGATGATGCCATAGGATGCTGCTCATTTTTCTGGTGCAGAGCAAGTTCTCCCCCTGTGGTGCACCCCTGGTTAAGTGTGTGAGCACAAACTAAATGGACTAGCACTCTTCGGCAGCCAAATAACTACTATGTATTAACATTGTAGTCTCCTGGTTAATTGTACCATTGTCATATGCTAAATAATTAATCCAATTTGCTGTGCAGTGAGTCTACAAAGATGAAGCTCTTACAGAAGGGTCCAAACTGGTAGAGAAGGGGCTGTTAGAAAATATCCAGTAGTCGCCATTCATACTTGTGTGTTGCTATATCTGAGTAACTGATTGCTCAGTAAAATAGGGTGAATGTTTTGCCCTTCACCATCATTCAAATATTCAGGTAGTTCTCCACTTAACCACAATTGATCCCAACATTTCTGTTAAGTAAGTGTTAAATGAATCCTACCCCATTTTATAACTTTCTTTTGCTATGGTTGTTAAGTGAATCATGCAATTGTGAAATGAATCATGCATTTGTTAAGTGAACCTGCTTTTCCCATTGACTTTGCTTGTCCCTAGGAAGGCTTCAGATGACAGTTCCAGGACCCTGAAATACTACAACCATTGTATATACATGCCATTCGATAAGTGCTCAAATTTTGATCATGTTACTATTGGGATGCTGCAACAGTCATAGGTGTGAAAACTGGTCATAACTCACTGTTTTCAGTGACATTATAACTTCAAACTAACTAAACTAACGTAGTTTAGTTTGTAAGTTGAGGACTATCTGAATTGCGCTACAATAAGAAGAGAAAAAGCAATTGGAAATTGAGGCTGTTATCACTGAGCTGAAAATCCTTCTGTCTTATAAGGAGTGTTTAGAAGCCATCTAAATTCATTTCCAAACCTTTAAAGCCTTCCTTCTCTCTGACCTGGTTGATTATTGGTAATAAATGCACACTATATGCAATAATCAGAACGGGAAGAAGTAGAACCATTTATTTCCATGACTTTTTTTTTTTTTTTTTTTACTAAATCTCAACATTTCATGCTCCTCAATCTAAGAGTCAAGGATTCTATAAATGAGAGAGTGAAGGCTGTTTCATTGATGAATGGAGAGATAAAAAGGGATTTTACAGGAGAAAAATAATTCAGAAGTTAAAGCAACAAAGAAATGTAGTTTGACAAAGGTATATGGCAGTTTGAACAAACGGCAAAGATTAAGCTATAAGTGAGCTACAGACAACAGCTAAGGTAATTCCATTGTCTTTCAATGTCCTATGTAGCAAGGGCATTTATTTGGTGCTTGCACGTTTTCAAGACTGTTAATGTAGACAAAAAGCCATGAAACACTCCTTAATTCATGTGCTGAGCTGTTGGTTAGCATTAACAAGGAATTATACAATTACTATGAATAGGATCTGCAGGGTTCTTTGCTATTTTACATGGCAGCAATTACACACAGAGCTTTAGAAAACCATGGAGAAAATTGTTTTTGGATAGAAATTATGGCAGGAATAGGAGCCAGCTTTCTAAACTAGTAGATGTAAAACAGTTACGCTTTATTACATTTTTAAAAACTTAAAAATTCATTGCCATGGTCCTAATTAGTTAGAATGATATTCATTTTGAGATGAATTTTGTTAGCTAAGCTTTATATTCATAAAAAATTATTTATGTGTGAGCCCAGTCATTATAGTTACCTCAATGTGTAGACCTAGTCTTAATCCATAATATATTTTTATTATGATTTAAATTCTATCTTTCCTCCAGGAAGTCAAGATGGTATCCTTACAATTTCTTCTTCCAATTTTCTTCTAACACAATTCTGTGAGGTGAGATGAGCTAAGATATTAATTGGTCCAGAATTGAGATTTGATCTGAGAATTATCTAGTCCACTCCCATAGATGAGACTATATTCCAATTTCAGTCTTCCTATTCCTAATCAAATACTTTAACTGCTCCACAAAAATAGGTTAATGTGAGAAATCCATCTAGTTAAATTGTATCCTAGCATGCATTCTATTGATTTTGGAAGTTACAGGTCATTTTTTAAAAAATGAATACATTTCATCAATGTATCAGATACAGAAACTCCTAGTGCATTGATAATTAACTGTATGTTTTACATAGCTGAACTTGATATAACACCTGATAAATTAAATGGCTCATATTTATTTATTTATTTATTTATTTATTTATTTATTTATTTATTTATTTATTTATTTATTTATTTGCATTTATATGC